>JADBJO010013782.1:0-10000 GCA_016801955.1 Conus betulinus
GAGGGGGGGTGGGTTATAGGGGGGTGGGCTGCCGGCAACAGCCGTGGTTGGGAGGCGATTGAACGGATTGGGAGGGGGGGAGGGCAAAAGGACAGGACCTATCAGGTCCCGGTATCGGCGACAGAGAGAAGAAGACAGAAGCTAATTACAAACGATTAACCACTTTCACTTCTTTCAACTTCATGAAAGGCGCCAGGATTGGCAAGTATGGGTTGGAAAAAGAAAAAACAACCACATGTATTTTACTCCTTACAAACGTCATGGAATCATCTACAGCAGAAAACGCACTGACCGTTCCATATGGAACCTTTTTTCTTTTTTTTCGCTCTCTCTAAGCCATGCCAGGCCTTCCATTCACGTGTCAGGGCGAAAACGTTCATCAGTCCGCCTCAAGAGACCCCGCCCGCCGGTCCCCACAGCTCTCCTGGACCTCAAGGCGACTGGGCCACGTCTGGGAGTTTCAGGCTCAAAGGACCCCCCCCGGCCGGGGTTACACGTGAAAAACCAAAACAAAGCAAAAGTGAGATGAGACCGCGCGCAATTGCTGAACCCGATTTTATGTCATATCTTCATCAACACAGGGATGCGACGCTTTCTCTCACGGATGAGCATGTTCGTTTCAGTCCAGTCCAGGACCAACAGGGTCGTTGACCGTTGACGTTGGAGGGTGATTTTACGTTCCTATTCGCCTGGAGTGGCCCTTCTTTTTTACATCTTTCCCTCTTCTTAAAATCCTGCGTGAACAAACAAGAAGGAAAAACAAACAAAGGGACAACCACAAGAAAGAAGAAAAAAACACAAGAATTACTACAGGGGGACGTTCGCCTGAATTTTAGTGGCCAATGCCTGTCGCCGGGCAAGTGAGTAGTGGGGGGTGAGTTTTCGGAGGTCGTCGGGTTTCTGTTTCTCGCGGGTCGTGTCTCTGAACGTTGGTCAATTCTGGGTTGGTGGTCGACCGGACGTGGGCGTACGGTATGTGGGTTGCCTGTTCTGGCTCCCTTCCATTAGGCTGTCTTCAGGGGGGCCCACCGGGGCGGACGTCCACCCTTGATGTCATGCTCGGGTGGTGATGGTCCTGTTGCCGCGTGAGGCCGCCTCAAGGAGTGGGAGCAGGACCGAAGTTCGATCGGAGCCGCTGCAATAGTCGCTAATATTTCGGCGGGTACTCCGCAAAGGACCTTCGACCGAGAAGAGGGCAATTTTTTTCAGCCCCAACCCACCCATAAGGAGTGCCCCCCAGTCTGCCCCAGCTCAGAACATGGTTAACCCAGGGCCAAGGTGATTGCAGTCCAGGCAGCGCGCTCTATCACCGATCGCCCACATTATCCAGGGGAGGCCGTTCCCCCGGCGGGGACACAGGCTGGACCGTCGTCACCCATAATTATGTGATGGAAGGTTTGACTGGCGAACACCCGACACTGACCTTCTCACATCAGTGGTCCCTCAAAGGAGAGCCGCCACCTCTCCCCTGGATCCGTCTCCCGTGCTATGCCACCACTCGCAGCCGAACCTGACGCAGGGAACAAGCGCGCACTGGTAACCCGAACAGGAATACGAACACCTACCACGTATCCTCGGAAGGAAGTCGGAACCCTCGAGGGCCGGTGTTCACAATACGGTGGTGTGACCAACCATCCATACGGCCGCACGCCTGGGGGACGGAAGACAGGGACACTGCCGAGGACGTGGCGTTTGTGTCGGCCCCTGAGCTGAGGCCATTGTTCTGGGAAGGGTGTGTGCAGGAGCAATTCTATGAGGGCTGTCTTGGACCCCGCTCCTCACACGGCTCTTACGTGTCTCCACCAGCCCGGCTTACATTGTGGGCAAAGGACCATTGGTTCGTGAGGGGTGAATTTTGAGGCTGAGATACGGCCAGACGTTAGGGCGTATTTGGTCTGGGGAAGAGGAGAGAGAGAGACCAGAGGAGAGAGACGGATGAGAGAGAGGGAGAGATGGAGAGAGTTGAGACCGGGGCGAGAGAGACGAGAGGGTCGCGAGAGGAGGAGAGAGCCGAGATGAGAGGACGATGATCGGAGAGAGGAGAGAGAGAGCGATGAGGAGAGAGAGGACGGATGCGAGAGAGGGGGGAGAGAGATGGACGAGAGAAATGAAGAGAGGAGTGAGAGTAGGCAGGAGAGGAGAGAGGAGAGAGAGGGATGGAGAGTGAGAGGGTGTGGGTGTGGTGGGCTCTGAAGGGGGGCGTGGGAGCGACGTAATTAAATTCAATGGTGGTGTGTGTGGTGTGTGTTGTGTGTGTGGTGTGGGTGTGGGTGTGTGTGTGGTGGGTGTTGTGAGAGAGGTCGGTTTGAAAAAACACAACATTATGTACATCACATTACAGCTCTGCAAAAACAAAAACACTCGCCAAATTCTGCCCTAGTATTCTCCAGTAAAACAATGACTTTCTTAAAACTTTTGGCAACATGTCTTTCTTCTTTGAAAAATAGGGAAAAATTATGGCGCCTGTAATTATGTTCTAAGACAGAATGTCTAAGGACCAGATTCAAAAGGCCAGGACCATGTAGGGGCTCTATCGTCCAAGATAAAGTCCTCACAATTACCTACCACCCCACCCACACCTCCACCCAGCATCCGCTGTGTTCCCACACACATTCCGGCAAAAATTCCGTGAAGACACTAACATTTCTCCAAAGGGAAAACTGAAAAATTATCCGAGTTAATTTAAAACAACTGTCGCAACAAACAACAACAAAACAAAAAAAAAAAAACAAACAAACTGACATTGGTTGCACATATCTCATTCTCCCCCCCCCCCCTCCCCACACATGCAGAGGAGAGACCACCCCCCCTCAGGGGGGGCGGTCTCCATATCTAGAACGGGGCGGACCGCGAGAGGAGAGAGACGGCGAGAGGAGGGAGTGGGGAGGGGGGGGGGAAAGGAGGGAGAAAGGAGAGGAAGAAAGAAGGAAGGAGGGAAAGGGAAGGGGGGACAGGGGAGAGGGCGGGGAGGAAAGGAGACAGACGGAGAGAACAGAGGAGAGTGTAAAAGTGCGTTTTCACGCAGGCAAGCCAAGAGAGGGAGAGCGAAGAGGAGGGGGGGAGTGAGAGAGTGGCGGCAAGAGAGAGTGAGAGACCGAGGGACGAGGAGGATTGAGAGAGAAGAGGGCGCGATTGGACAAGGAGGAGCTGAGAGAACGAGAGAGACTGAGAGGAGAGAGAGAGATGAAGAGAGAGAGGAGAGAGGAGGAGAGAGAAGAGGAGACAGACAGACAGACAGCCAGCCCAGAAAGCCAAGACAGGACAGGGGACAGACAGTACAGAGGGTGAAGAATGAGATGGGGAAAAGTGGGGGAAAGGCGGGGGAGACTAAACCGAAACCATAAACGAATAAACGCTCTCTCTAATGCTGGTAAAGATCATGTTCGGTTTTTCAAAACAGTTTCCACAGAACCCGTCCATAATCCAGCAGCTCGAAACCTCGAACAAGTGCGTATGTTGTTTGTTGTCACCTCACTCCATTGCCATTTGCCGTAACATTTCAGCATTGTTTTGGAACATTTCGTTTCAAGATCTCCCCACGCACTGTTCTTGCCCTCTTGTGGTGTCCAAAAATGCGGAAAAACAAAAGTTGCAGTTTTCATCCACATCTTTTTTCTTTTTTTTATTTTTATTCTTTCCTTTCTTTCTTTCTTTCTTTACTTATCTATTTATCAATTATTCATTTTACCTTTTTATCTTTTTTCATTTTTGCTTACAATCGTTATGTTTCGATACGCTTTATCAGGTTCCATTATGACCTTTTTTTTTGTGACTAAGCACTCTATAAGAGGCGAGGGGGCGTACGTGGGTCTAAGTTGTGGGGGGGTGGGGTTGTGGGGGTTGGATCTTATATAAGAGGCGTAGTGGTGGGTGGGTGATGGGGTAAATTTGTGGGGGGATGGAGGGTGGGGGGTGATTCGATTTATGAATAAGCGTTCAAACAACAAGCGTCTAATCTATTCTTTGGTATCGCCGTTACTGTTTGCCGATCACATTTTTTCAAGTGTCACGAGTCAACAACACAACCACAGTGACACAAACTCCGTGCGCTGCAACCAAGTCGGTTGCATTGCTGGCTTTTCATGATCGCGAATGATGTAGTGTTGTTGTTTAAGATCCTTCCTTGAGATTTGTCTTATTTGTTTTGTCCCCATATCTGGACGTTCATCTAATCAACTTTGCACTCATACCTTATATATCCCTTCTCCAGTTCATATGCCTTGCCGTATCATTACCTGAGGTTTCCCTTTGTTTTACTGCGTCATTAATTATGATTTCACATGCCTGCCCGTATCTTTAAATTCGCAAATGTGACCCCCCCCCCCCCCCCCCCCCCCCCCCCCATGTGAGCTATCTGAAGTTCGTTGTTTGGCCTCTTGTCGTATACTGAACCTGTGCTCATCTGTCTGAGTGAAACACATTTTGTTGCTGGGCTCCACGCGTTTTTGTTTCATTCCCCATTTGAAATTTCCTGTTCGTTTTCATTCTGTCTTAATTCCTGTTTGTTTCACTCTCTCTTAATTCCTGTTCGTTTCATTCGATCGTAATAATTCCTGTTTGTTTTCATTTTTACTACCTTCATTCCAGCTGTATTTTCATATTGAGGTATGTCTTTGTTGCGTTTTCCATGTTGCCTTCATGTCTTGTATCCCATGTCTCGATGCGTTCTGGGTCGGGTGTGTTCACATATCCAAAGTGCAAAGTGCCTCATCCTTTCATGTGTTTGTGTATTCTATGCTTTGAGTCGTCTGTTGCATAGCCTGTTGGCTTCGTGTCGTGAGGCGAGTTCTGGTTCTGTTATCGAGTCCACGTCTTGTTGTTTGTGTACCCTGTCCTATGGTCAGTCTGTCTTTTGCATTCCTCTTCTGTCCCGAGTCCATGCGTAATCTGGATTTCAGGGCTTGTTTTCACATGTAGTGCTTTAATGAGCTCATGTCTTGGCTGTTTCCCGTTTTCCCGTCTTAAGTTCATCTCTCTCGTGTATCGGAAACACGTTTCATATGCCCTGGTTGCATCTTGATTTGTGTCATGTCATTTCTTGTATTCTTTAAACGAGTTCATGCCTGTCCTCGCTTGCATTGTATCTGAAGCTCATATGTGTATTATGTCCTGGCCTCATATTTCTTGTAAACAATCTCGTGTTCATATGTCTTGTATCCGTTAATGAATTCACGATCTTGCTGGCATCCTATCTTTAAGGTCTTATTGTCCGTTTTGCGTTAAACAGTCTTGAATTGTTTCACGAACCTGATTGTCTGTGTTGCGTTTTTTAGAGTTCGCAATGCATTGTAATCCTATTTTGAACCAATTCGGTCTTGAGGCATGCATGCCCGTTGTAGGTACGGAGTTCCACCGTGGCCTTGCAATTTATTGTGTGACCAGAGAAGTCGTGTGATGGAAAAAAGCGTTCCGTTTCTTGGGGGTTTAACGTGTATGTATGCATGGATCCTATCATCTATCTATCTAGCTATCGAATCTACTACACACCAACACACAACCACCCACACAACACCACACACACACCACACCACACAACACCCCACCACACACACACCACTAATACACCCCGAACGGCACACCGGAAGAACAAAAAAGAAAAAAATTCGCGTTTGAAAGGCCCCAAAAGGCTTCGATTGTTTTCCGTTTCTGTTTTGTCTTAATTCCTCAGGATTATGTCATCTCTTTCTTTTGTTTTCTGTTCTTCTCTCATCCAACTCACAATACTTGTTCTTTCGTGAAGTAGGTAAACCGGGAAACCATTTCTCTGCAAGGCTTCAGTCCATAAACAAAACTGTTCAAACTATCAGCAAAATCAATAACGATAATTTGTTTATTATTAATTTTACTATGACTATCAAAAGCAGTAGTAGTAGTGGTTAAAAACATAATGATGATAACACTACTCTACTACTAATACTAGTACCTTACTTACTGGTTCATTCCATCATCATTGTCATCATTCTCATCATCACGCTCATCATCATATCACGCTTTAAAAGAACAAGACACAAATACAATAAACAAAAAACAAAACCCCAACAAAAAAAAGCAACAAGGCACCAGGCAACAAAATAAAACACGATGGACAATGAGGAGGGGGGGGGGGGGGTGGGGGGGGGGGGGGGGGGAACCATCATTGGGGGGGGGGGTGGGGGAAGGGTGGGGGGGGGGGGCATTTAGGGGGGGGCATTTGGGGGCAGGGGGGGGGCGGGGGGGGCATTTTGGGGGGGGGGGGGGGGCATGGGGGGCATCCATGGGGGGGGGGGGGGGGGGGATCGGGGCATTGGGGGGGGGCATCTCATTGGGGGGGGTGGGCCCCCCAGGGGGGGGCATTGGGGGGCATTGGGGGGGGGGCATGGGGGCATTAGGGGGGGGGGGGGGGGGCATTTGGGGGGGGGGCATTGGCATGTAGTGGGGGCGGGGGGCATTACATTAGGGGGGGGGCCCATTTCATCATTTGGGGGGGGGCATCGGGGGGGGGCATTGGGGGCCATCATTTGGGGGGGGGCATTTTGTGGGCAATTTTGGGGGGGCATTTGGGGGGCATTCAGGACATTTGATCAGGGGGGGGGGGGGGGAGGGGGGGGGGGGGGGGGGCGCATTAGAGGAATTTGGGGGGGGGGGGGGGGGCAGGGGGGGCGGGGCCATGTTGGGGCCATTGGGCGGCATTTGGGGGGGGCCATGGGCAGGGGGGGGGGGGCAGGGGGGGGGGGCATTTTCCAGGGGGGGGGGGGACCCGGGGGGGGGGCAGGGCTTCGGGCATTTCATTTGGGCATGGGCATTGCGGGCAGGGGTGGGGGGGGGGGGGGGGGGGTCATGCGGGGGGGCATGGCGGGGCCATTGGGGGGGGGGGCATGGGGCATGGGGGGGGGGGGGCATCCATTTCAGGGGGCCATTTAGTGGGGAATTTGGGGGGGGGGGGCATGTTGGGGGGAATTATGGAAATGGGGGGGCATGTCGGGCATGGGGGGGGCATCGGGGGCATGGGGGGGGGGCATATTTGGGCATTGGGGGGGGGGTGCATTAGGGCGGGGGGGGCATTATGGGAATGTGGGCCATCTTTAGCATGGCAGGGGGGGGGCATTTGGGGGGGGGGGGGGGGGGGCACATTTCGGGGGGCATTTAGCATTAGGGGGGGGGGGGGGGGGGGCATTAGGGGGGGGGGGGGGGGCATGGGGGGGGGGGGGGGGGGGGCATCATTTTAGAACAAGGGGCAGGGGGGCATTAGGGGGCGGGGTGGGCACATTTTAGAAATGGGCGGGGGCAGGGGGGGCATTTGGCTTTGGCAATGGGGCAGTTGGGCATTGATTTAAGAACAGGGGCCCATTGGGGGCGGGGGGGGACATTGGGGGGGGGGGGGGCGGGGGGGGGGCATTTCATTTGGGGGGGGGGGGGAATTTTAAGAGAGGGGGGGGGTGGGCGGGGGGGGGCATTTTAGATCTGGGGCAAATAAACAAACCAAACAACAAAGGAAAGGGAAAACAAAATTGTTTGGTGTGGACAGATCAGTTAAAAAATAATTGGGGGGGACGTACATTAATAAAACAGGGCCCGAAATAACGAATTGAATTGCAAAAACATATAAAATAAACGGAATAATTACATCTATTGAAAGGAAACTTTAGTTCTCTAGCATTTGATTAGAGCACTCAAAAGATGAATAATTTCAAAACGATGACTAATCGTCTAAAAAAGTAAATGAACTAACAAAATGCGTCATCTAAAAGAATTGCATACCAATCACCCACTCGAAAAAACTAAGCCGACTAGGCATTGGACGTGTGGGTAAGATCAGGATGTAAAAGCGCGACCGGACAGCCCGTGTTTATTCATTTATAGTGGAAATAAGGAAGGCTCATTCCTGGACAGAAGTTCACAACAACAACAACAACAACAACAACAACAAAACAAAACACTAATAAACTAAGGTTTTCCAATCCCACTACTGCCTCCCATGCTGTACCCCACAAAGATCACAAACACCACACACACCACCCACACACACACACTAATATATATATATATATTATATATATATAATAGATATATGATCTATATATTAACATTATGTAAAAATATACACATATATATATATTTCTGACATGCCAAATGCATGTGTTGGCCGTTTGCTTTATCAGGGAGTTAATTGCTAAAGTCGAATGTTAAAAGATTATTTATATATATTATCTCAAATATGTAAATATATTATACTATAGATAATATATATATATATATATTATGACATGCAAATGCATCGTGTGGTGTTGGCCGTTGATTTCTTAGTGTGTTAATTGCTAATTTCGATGTTTAAAGATTTAATTCGGTATTGGGTTGTGCTTTGTTTGGTTTGTTTGTTTGTTTGTTTTTTTCCATAGTTGTTAGTGTTTAGGTAGAACCTCACATGATTTTTCATATGTTCCATAGCTTTGATCCTCATTGATTGGTAACTATTATTGTAACCTATTTTTTTTACCCCATTTTCCTTATGCAATAACTACATCCTAAGCTCTCGTACAACACCCATGCACAAAGTACCCGACATACACACGGGGCACGTTCATATCAAACTTGAACATGCAGTCAACTCCTTCCCACTCCTACCCACCCCTTCCCTTTTCCCCCATCCTTTCCCCATCGTCTAATATCACGTTAAGTGAACAAGACCAGTTAAACAAACAAAATAAACAACAAAAACCACAAACAACAAAACACACCCAAACCACACACACACATAACACACGCAACACACACACCACACACACACAACCACACACACGCACCAATGCCCACGCAACGCACCCACCGCACGCACGAACCACACGCAACGCACCGCACCACACACAGTCCTGCAGAAACACACACACACACAAACACACAACACACCCGCGGACACCACCCGCACAGGAGAGGAGAGAGAGAGAGAGAGAGAGAGGAGAGAGGAGGAGAGAGAGAGAGAGAAGAGAGAGAGAGAGAGAGAGATGAGCGTGAGAGGAGAGAGAGGAGGAGGGGAGAGGGGGAGAACGGGATGGATGAGAGGAGAGAGAGAAGAGAGGGAGAGAGCGAATGGGAGGAGGGGAGGGGAAGGAGGAGGAGAGGAGGAGAGAGACGAAGAAGAGAGATAGGAGAGAGAGGTCGAGAGTAGGGGAGAGAGGAGACTGAGGGGAGATTTTTAAGAGATAGAGGAGAGCAAGGGAGAGGAGAGAGGAGAGGAGCACTGAAGGAGAGAGACCAGAGAGACAGATATAGGAGGAAGACTGGGCAGGAAGGAGAGAAAGGAGGAGAGTGAGGGAGAGAGGATTACATAAAGAGCAGAGAGAGGATTATTGAGATAGAGAGCTGGAGAGAGATGGAGTGAGAGGAAGAGCGTGGAAGTCGAGAGCGGGAGAGAGATGATTAGACTTAGATAGGGAGAGCGAAGGAGGGAGAGAGAGACGCGCGAGATAGGAGGATGAAAGCGAGATGAGAATGAGAGCGGTATAGCGGAGATGGGGCTTAGCAAGAGGCGGAGAGAGATGCAACGCGATAGATTGCACTGGAGCGGTTTTCAGAAGATTTTTTTTGTTTTTCCCCCCCCCTGGAGTTTTTCTTGCGTCGAGAGGGAGAGAGAGAGAGAATTGAAGCGAGGAGTAAGAGGATGCAGGATGAGGGGCGATGAGAGAGGAGAGAATTGTTGAAGAATAGAGGAGAGGAGAGAGAGAGAGGGAGATGATTAAGAGGAGAGATTTTACATGATAGAAGATGAGCGGAGGAGCGACAAGAGCGGAGTGAGAGGAAGTATGAGAGAGACTTGAGAGAGAGAAGGAAATTAGATAGTTGGAGTAGGCTGGGAGAGGGAGGGAAAGAAGAAGAACTCTAGTGAGGAGAAGAAGAGATCAAACTGAGAGAGAGGGAGAGGAGGAGAGTAGATAATTGAGAGGAGACCCCACCCAAGACGAGAAGATAGAAGACAGATCGAGAATGCACGCGCAACATACTCTGACTTCTTCTGACTGGTTTTCAG
>JADBJO010013782.1:15000-17500 GCA_016801955.1 Conus betulinus
CACAAAGGGTGGGGGTGGGTAAAGAATTTCCCTAGGCTGTATGTAATATGATCATGATGTATTCAGAATATAAACAGTATTTCAAAAGTAATTGGACAGAAAAAAAAAAATTCACAGCAATAACTTTACAGCTGTTGCCGTTTCCATCTACACGTGTGCGTGCGCATACTTTTTTTTTTTTTTTAAATCCCTAAGCAATTTTTTCATAACTTTGAAGGCGAACTCACCTGACAGCGCGCGTGTACGTCTCCCAGCTTGACTTTGATATCAAACGAAACGACTCGCCATTTTTCATGGAAGTGATAGCATTTTTCTTCATCAGCAGTCAGCAACATTTCCAGTATTTGAAGGCTGGGTGGTTTGGATATAACCTGTAGCCTATTGGTATACATCCAGAATCCTAGAAAGTGTTTGGGGCAATCAAGTCCACAAAAAGCAGACTCTGCTATGTCGGCACTGGTGGGAAAATGTAAGTACTCCGCAACTGAGGTCAGGCTTTCTTCCCCCGCGTCGCTTTGTTTGTTTGTTGGACAAACACTGGACTGCTCGTAACCAAGGCGTGTGGGATGATGAAACGTGGCCCGGTTAGCTTCATTGAGGTTTAACGTCGTCATCCCTCAGAGGGGGTATGGCACATTGGGATAGCGATTGATTGATTGATTGATTGATTGATTGATTGATCGATTGATAATTTTCAGAGGTGGTATGGCACGTCGGGATATCGATTGATTGATTGATCAACTGATAATCTTCAGAAGTGGTATGGCACGTTCGGTTAACGACTGATGATTGATTTATCGATTGATGGCCTTTATTCCCAAATGTGACAGATAAACAAGAAACTGTTGGGTTTTTTTTCCTCCTGGCCCCTGTCCCTTCATGGACTAAGGCTACTAACATAGAACACCATTGTACAATAGAGAACTAATTACAACAAGAACAGTGATGAAGCATTTTAGCATTGAATAAAATAGAGTTAGAATAAAAACATACACACTAGAAAGTAAAGTGTCTGTCTGTGTCTGTCTGTCTGTCTGTCTGTCTCTCTCTCTCTCTTTCTAACACACGCGCGAGCGCGCAGGCATGCATTTACACACGCATTGACGCACGCATGCGCACACGGAAAGAGGAAGCATCAGTCACCAAACTAGTATCATCAGCATAGCCTGAGGAGAACTTTGTTTTATGAGTTAGTCATGTTCAAGTACAGAAGCATGTGCACAATCAACATTCTTGCTCATTAAAAAAAAAAAAAAAAAAAAAAAGGACCGGCTTTCAAGGCAGAGTGGAAGAGGAAATAATGTTGTTGTTGAGGGCAGAGAGAGAGAGAGAGAGAGAGAGAGAGAGAGAGAGAGAGAGAGAGAGAGAGAGAGAGAGATTCAAACTTGCGTTAATATTGTGAAAATGAAACAAACTAAAAGAAAATATCATAAAATAACAAGAAATTTAGAAAAAAGTAGAGTGCAAAAAAAAAAAGAAAAGAAGAAAGAAAGAAAGAAGAGAAGATACCCCCCCCCCCCAAAAAAAAAAAAAAAAAAAAAAAAAAAAAAAAAAAAAAAAAAAAAAAACCCAAACATAATCCATCCCTTCATACCCCCCCCCCCCCCTCCCCCCTAAAAGGTACACATAGTTAATTGACCAGTATGGCGGCTCACACGTACACACTGTACTTGTACATCGCAGACCCTTCTTACACTGACACTTGCTTGCATTGGCGTAGTGTATACAATCATGTACAATAGCAAATCATTTTGAAACAATATTAGTTGCAAACAGCAACAATCATTCTGGGAGAAAAGTAAAACTATGTGTTAGTGATAATACAGTAAGAACATACGCGTGGAAAGGCATTGGTACTATGAATTACATTGCGTATTGTAGTAAAAGTGTGCAAAATATGTAAACAATTTTCTTCTCTAAGATTCTGAGCATCGGTGGTACTTAAGCTCTGACGGCAGTAAGATCCAGTAAAGAAGACCAGAATAACAGAATTTTTTTTTCAAATAGGTCAGTTCTACATATATATGGGAATCTGGAGTGTTGTAGAATTTCTAGAATGCATGTTAAATTTGGATTGAATAGTTTGCGGGGCTAATCCAGATATATAGTTTCTTGCATGAACATTTCTTGATTGATAGAAACATTTCTTACAACGGTAGAGCTCCACAAATCTTAAATAAATGTTGTCAGCGAACCGCCCAGAGAAACGTGGACAAACGAGTCACAAGACAACACACAACGCGTTTCGACCTCGCAGGTCTTCCTCAGGTGAAACAAAAACGAATAAAGAAATGGCTGGTAGAGCTCCAGCCATTTCCTATAACGGTAGAGCTCCAGCTTGAATATAATCCGATTCTGAATGGCTCGAGGATTTCAGAATTTCTTTAAGAACGCGTTCACAGTTACTGATTAAACGTTTCATTGAAATTTTGTCCTGGAACGGGTCGAGTTAGTGTCCAACAGTAATTAGATTCCGATCCCGAGGGAATGTGGGAGACAG
>JADBJO010013782.1:32500-45000 GCA_016801955.1 Conus betulinus
CCATGTCCGTTCTTATAGAACAGGGAGCACTTTACAATGGGAACGAAGAAATGCTCTGTGCTGTGTGTGTGTGTGTGTGTGTGTGTGTGTGTGTCTGTGCGTGGTCAAAACGTGTTCCAATTCGCTCCAGACAAAACGTCTGGACCGAGCTTTCTGAAAATTTGTAGGTATGTCCATTGTGGTCACGGATGATGCCCGATGTTTATTTATTTATTTAGTTTTACCAGAATAGGCCCATAACGTTTTTTTTTTTCCTTTATGGAATATCTAAGAAAGTACTTGGCCGATCTTTGTGAAAATTAGCAGGTATGTTCATTATGGGTCACGGATGATGCTCGATGTTTTCTTTTTACCGTTATAGCCGTTAGTAACGGCTATAACGGCCCTTCACGGGTTTTTCTTCTTTATGGAATGTTTCAGAAAGTACATGACCGATCTTTCTGAAAATGTGTAGGTATGTTCATTATGGGTCACGGATGATGCCCAAAGTTTACCAGAATAGCCGTTATTAACGGCTGTAACGGCCCCAAACGGTTTTTCCTCTTTATGGAATATCTCACGCATATTCAAGACAAACTGGGAGTACGTTTTATATGCTTTGCATCTTGTCATTGTTATAATACAGACACCATTTAAGTCCCCTTAATTTTTTTTTGTTTGTTTTTTGTTTGTTTTTCACTGAGTGTGTATTGCCTTCACTAGAGCAGAGGCCAGCTCTGCATGGCCTAACGATCCTCATCTTTTCAAACACTGCAGGGGTGTTTGGCGCGCGGCGAAGCAGCAAAACGATGACAGTTTAAGGCAGATCAGGTTACAGCTTGAATGTCGGAGAGCCTACCGTGTCTTTGTCGGCCAGCACACGGTCGCAGCCGGCTAAGACCCCGCACAAAACAGCTCCTCCGTCCCCCCCCCCCCCCCCAAAAACCCCCCACCCCCCCCCCCCCCCCCCCCCCCCCCCACCCCCTCCTTCCTCTCTCTCTCTCTCTCTTTCTTTCACCACCTTTCCTTCCCTTCCTTTCCACCCCAGTTCTCCGCTTTCGTTCTTGACGATGGTGAAATCACAGAATGATATCCTACCCATATTCGTCTATCGGAAAGTGCGGGAACACTTTTTTTCCTTTGTCACACAAATTTTGCCTTTTTGAGAAATTTTGCCTCCCCCGTCAATTTCGAACCCGGGGTAGCTCCCTCTCTATCTCCCCCCCTCTCCCTCTCTCTCTCTCCCTCTCTCTCTCTCTTTCTCTGTGTGTGTGTGTGTGTGTGTATGCGCGCGCGCGCGTGCGTGTGTGTGTGTGCGCGCGCGTGCATGCGTGCGTGTTTGTGTGTGTGCGTGCGTGCGTGCGTTCGTGTGTGTGTGTGTGTGTGTGTGTGTGTGTGTGTGTGTGTGTGTGTGTGTGTGTGTGTGTGTGTGTGTGTGTGCGTGCGTGCGCGCGCGCGCGCGTGTGTGTGTGTATGTGTATGTGTGTGTGATAGGGTGACCTATAACATGGCTGAAACGCCATCTGCTCCTCTTGTTTGTCCGTGAAAAAGCGTGGCCGACATTGCCGCTGTTTGGATAAGCACGCAGTAGCTGTGTTGACACCTAAACACAATGGCAGTGTTTTAGGGTGACAAGTCTCACTTAACTGGAGAGACCGTCCCCCCAAAAACTGTGAAAACAAATCTGTCGGTGATGAACATTTACAAAATACAACGCAATGCGATGCAATACAACGCGGTACAACAATGCAATGCAGCACAACAGTATAGCACAACGAAATCTAATCTAGTACGACGCCAATCCAGTCCAATACCCATCCAGCCCCTTTCAATCCAATCCAGTCCGAAACCAATCCATTCCATTCCCCAATCTAATCCAGTCTGATAGCGATCCAGTCCAATCCAATCTAGCCCAATCCAGTCCCGTCCAGTCAGTCCAGTCCAGTCCAATCCAGTCCAATCCAGTCCAGTCCAGTCCAGTCCAGACCAGACCAGTCCAGTCCAATCCAGTCCAATCCAGTCCAGTCCAGACCAGACAAGACAAGACCAGTCCAGTCCAGTCCAGTCCAGTCCAGTCCAGACCAATCCAGTCCAGTCCAGTCCAGACCAGTCCAGTCCAGACCAATCCAGTCCAGTCCAGTCCAGACCAGTTCAGACCAATCCAGTCCAGTCCAGTCCAGACCAGTCCATTCCAGACCAGTCCAGTCCGTCCAGTCCAGTCCAATGCAGACCAGTCCAATCCAGTCCAATCCAGTCCAGTCCAGTCCAGTCCAGTCCAGTCCAGTCCAGTCCAGTCAAATCCAGTCCAATCCAATCCAGTCCAGTCCAGTCCAATCCAGACCAGTCCAGTCCCGTCCAGACCAGTCCAGTGCAGACCAGACCAGTCCAGTCCAGTCCAGTCCAATCCAATCCAGTCCAGTCCAGTTCAGTTCAGTTCAGTCCAATCCAGTCCAGTCCAGTCCAGTCCAGTCCAGTCCAGTCCAATCCAATCCAGTCCAGTCAGTCCAGTCCAGTCCAATTCAATACGGTCCGATACCAATTCAGTCCAGTCTAGTCCAGCACAAGGCAGTCGAGTCCAGTCCAATCCAATACCAATTAATTCCAATCCAGTCTAATCCTAGCCAATAGCAATCCGGTCTAATCCAATCCACTCCAATACCCAATCCAGTCCAAACCAATCCAATACCAATCCAGTGCAGTCCAATCCAATTCAATCCAATCCAATCCAGTCCAGTCCAATCCAGTCCAATACTAATCCAGCCCAATCCAATCCAGTCCAATACCAATCCAGCCCAATCCAATCCGGTTCAATCCAATCCACTCCATTCCGGTCCAATCCAGTCCCAACCCATTCATGATTAATGTCCCTCGACAGTCTGCTGCAGGCATACCATAACGGTCACTGTTCAGTCAGGTGCAACAAGTCAAAGGTGTTGCAACCTGTCTTGTCCTTTACCTTGTCCATCCAGGACTTCCATGTCTTTCTGTGACATCCTCCACCCCCCCCCCCCCCCCCCCCCCCACCTCCATTGTACCCTGCAGAATGGCCTGCCTCTGTTTCTCCTTTCCCGCTCTCCACTGTACGCTGTACGATGGTCTTGGACAGTGCCCGTGTGATGTTGACATACACACTGAAAGACGCTAAGAACGCATCACTTGTAAACAAACGAAAGCAAGACAGTGAAAACTGACCTTAGTCACTTGTGTGTCCTCAGTGCCCGCTGGGATGCCTGTGTTTGCAGCCGCACAGGCCTTGCAGAGACTGTGCTTGGAATCCACACGCCTGCCTAGGAAATCCTGGGGCACGCTATTCCGTTTCTGGATCAGTGCATGAGCAAGTTCCCGAGCGGTTTCAGGTGTATGTCTGGACTGCAAGTACTGCCTAATTAGTCGCCCCACACAGGCTAAACTTGGGCCATGTCAGGAGAGAAAGACCGAAAAGGCAGGAGTGGGATGCTGTTCTGCAGTTTGAAACAAGATGATGCTTTTAGCTCTATATGATATAGCATTGTCCTGCTGGTAGAACTGAGATTCAGGGTAGTTCTGGAACAAGGAAACGACATGAGTTTGAAGCATGTCTGTGCAGGTTGCAGCGCTGACAGTATTGTTGAAGAGGTGCAGAGGAGGACGGTCATCGCAAGTGGAAGCTGTCCACACCATGATGCCGCCCCCTTTCCCACCCGTTGGCTTCTAGCATGCAGCAGTCATCCTGGCGCTCCCCTCGCCGGTCTCCACCCTCGTCGTTATCCGTCAGCGTGCGAGAGAGTGGTACGACGACTGTACAGAAGAAAACCACTGATGTCTTCCCCAGCCTTGGTGCCGCTGTACCCACGGCAGTCGCTGCTGGCGGTGCCGCCTGGTTAGGACAGGGCCAACTTGAGAACATCCACCAGCTAGTTCAGCAGCTTGCAGTCGTCGTCGTCGTCGTCGCACTATGCACTGTGATATATACCCCCTGCTGTCCTTTCACTTCTCTCTGGCTGCGGCATCAGCAGGCTGGAATCGGTTCTGCAGATGGAGCTGCTGAACGGAGCAAACTTGGTGCTTGGTTGTGACTCTGTGTCCAGGGACGACTCGACATTGTCCCAGTCGCCTGAAGGCGCTGCCGCTGTCGCATGAGAGCGGACTGACTGGCTGCAGAGTTGTCTGGCACCTTTTGGATTTGACACGGCAGTACCCGGCATGCTGATGGCTCTATCCCGTTCCTGTTTTGCCGGTTTCGTCAGCATTTAAGCTGGAGAAGTGGTTCAATAGGGAATCGGTTCAGTCGCTTTGGGCCGGTATGCATACCATGTACCAAATCATTTCAAAAGATGGCCAAATCATTCAAAAACATGACCAAATCTTTTCAAGACATGGCCAAATCATTCAAAAACATGACATAATCATTTCAAGACATGGCCAAATCATTCAAAAAACATGGCATAATCATTTCAAGACATGGCCAAATCATTCAAACACATGACATAATCATTTCAAGACATGGCCAAATCATTCAAAACACATGACATAATCATTTCAAGACATGGCCAAATCATTCAAAAAAACATGACATAATCATTTCAAGACATGGCCAAAATCATTCAAAAACATGACCTAATCATTTCAAAGACTTGACCAAATCATTCAAAAAAACATGACCTAATCATTTCAAGACATGGCCAAATCATTCAAAAACATGACCAAATCATTTCAAGACATGGCCAAATCATTCACAAACATGGTCAAATCATTCAAAAACATGGTCAAATCATTTTAAAACATGGCTAAATCTCATTTCAAAACATGGCCAAATCATTTCAAAACATGGCCAAATCATTTTAAAACATGGCCAAATCATTTCAAAACATGGCCAAATCGTTTTCAAAACATGGTCAAATCATTCAAAAACATGGCCACTTCATTTCAAAACATGGTCAAATCATTTCAAAACATGGTCAAATCATTCAAAAAACATGGCCAAATCATTTCAAAACATGATCAAAATCATTTCAAAAACATGGCATGTGAACAGCGATAAACCGTTTTCCAAATTTGCGCGTGCGTAACAGGAAGTAACCCTGGCCGTGACCCCTCGCAGTGGAACATTTTTATGTTCTTCTCTGAACCTGCCAATATTTGCCGAAGTAAACAATTCGTCTCTACTGGCTCCAAATTACAAAATTAAAAAAAAGTTAAGTCTTTCAGTATATATACCTGTAGAAGAGAAGCTTATGATGGGACCTAAAATGTCACAATAAACAGGTATTTCTTGTGTTCTAACCCATTTTTTGTTGTTTGCTTTTTATTTGCTTTTTTAATTATCTATTTGTTTGTTTATTTACTTATCCATTTCTTTATTTCTTTCATGTTATTTATTTATTCATTTATTCAGTTAGTTATCTATATGTATTCATTTACGTGTCTCTCTATCTATTTCCTTAATCCTCCACCTAGAAAGTTATGTTTTCACCGTATCTGTCGGTTTCTTCAATCGTCCCTCAGTAAGCTGACACAAACACTGACAAAGTCATGCCTCCAAACGCGGTCAAAAGATGGAAGATGGCCTAAGTAGAAACCCAGTGAATTTTAGTACGGATCTCTGTGTGGTGCGAATCCGGACCAAACGCTAGATCCCGGATCGTTCATTAAGAAGAATACATATCGAGGAAGTCTGTCCGTCCGGAACAGCGATCACTTCTCAACGTAAACGGCGGAACCAGGGGATGTTCACAGTATTGATGGGATGACTGCAGACTCTCCACTCCGTGTACAGAGACAGTGAAGTTATTGCAATCAATTGATGACTGTTGCATGATAATACAAAAGCGAAGAGCAAGAGCCTGACCTGCTGACACATCGACGAGGGAGAAGCTCTATGGATCTCTGGAGGGCCTCCTCCGTACAGCAGCCTTCGTCAGTGCCTCTGGATAGAAGAAGAAGAAGAACAACAACAAGAACAAGAACAAGAACAAGAAGAGAAAAAAGAAGTAAACTCATATATTTTCGGGAATATTAAACCTATCCAATGATATACATATCAATATTTTGTGTTCTCCATGCTCTATTAAAACAACAAACAAACAAAACAAACAAAAACCATGCGCTGGGATTTCTTTCTGGGTACGCAGGCTGATACTCCTGCGGACATTCCCTGTATGAGAGACAAGTATTAATCCCATCTGCCCAACAAAGGGAGTGGAGTTTTGTGTGTATGACCGTTTTTTTTTTTTTTATCCCGCCATTAAGGCAGCCATACTCCATCTTCGGGGGAAGGTGCATGCTATGTGTAACGTGTCATCCATACCAACGGCCAAACTGGCCTTCTCTTCCCAAGTTGGTGGTGATGGGATTTGACGTGTGTGCAAGATGTTATGCGTGCATTCACGCACGGAACCTCGGTTTATTATCTTATTCGGAGGACTGTATGGGAAATGGAGTCAGATAAAATGTTATCAAAGAGGGGAAAAATCCCCCTGTTACCGAAACGGCCCGGCAGAGATCGAACCCGCAACCCCAGGATCACGAGTCGGGCGCTCTACCAACTGGGTTATTCCGGCCGCCTACCGGGATTAACTCCGTCAATCTGTAACTACAATTACTTTTCCAAGCAGAAAAGTGATTTTTGTTTTTGCAAAGGTTTCGCGGTGGATATTATCTTTGATACAGCACAAAACATAACAAAAAACGCAAAACACAACAATGTGTGACATTTTACGCAGAGTAAATTGGTAACAAAAAAACGTTCTTTACATTTTGCGCACATAATCCACGCAAAATATAATAGTTTATACAATATGCATACGTGATGCACGCAAAATTTAATGATTGGTACATTTTGCGCAGAAAAATGCATTTTAAAGAGGGCATTAAGAAAACTCAGTTGCCTGCAAAACACACACACACACACACACACACACACACACACACACACACACACACACACACAGTAGAGGGAGAGGAGAGAGAGAGAGAGAGAGACTTTTTGACACTTCGATATTTTATTGTCATTACCAAAGAGGTCTGTGTTGACAAGGGGGGAAGTTGGTAACAGAACAATAACATTTTTTCCCTCTTTCTTTTCTTGCAAACAAAAATAGTTACACATTCATTCCTAGTGTGTATCAAATCAAAGGTTAAAGAGGAGAGGTTAAACTACCCTTTTCAAGCATTCTCCGCGCACAAAAAAAAAAAAAAAAAAAAAAATTGTCGCAGCTAGCCCTGCATCACGTGCACGAATTGTAACAATTGTCACATTTGCGTGGATCCCGTACGCAAAATGTAACAAAGATGCAATTGTTATATAACAATGGCGTAAATGCTAGAGCCAGGGAGGTGCGCAGAGAGACTAGATGCTGCTTTGCCCAACAAGTATTTGTCTGGGAGGGAACACACTAGACAGTGGTAAGGTCGGTACCTATGCCCTGTACACTGTTCGTCGCACGGCGTGGTGAAACAAGGGGGGGGACGGACATGCTGTTTTCTGTTTCTACAGCGAAATGCTTGCTGTCTGGTGTGGTCGCGTGGTGCTGAGTTGTGTATAATTTTACGCACTGTGTTGCTGCTCTGTGTGATGTAATGTGTTGTCCCAGATCGTATCGTCATCCACTGCTTTTACTTCAGGTCGCATCACATCACAATCGTAATTATCATATATTCTGTGTGGGGTTTGGTTGCCTGTACATGCGCTCCATTGCAAAGTATTAAAATCGTTGTATTTTGTATGTCGTCTCTCTTGTTGTAACGTATCTTTTAACATTTTGTATTTTGTGATATTGTGTTTGAGTACATTTTCACGGCGCTACATTCATTATATGTGTTTTTTTTTTCTTTTTTCTTTTTTTTTCTTTCTTTATGCATACGCAGGCTGATCCTCCTGCGGACACTCCCTGTGTAGACAAGCACGTAGTATTAATCCCATCTACCCAACAAAGGGAGTGCAGTTTTGTGTGTAGGACCGGGGGTTTTTTTTATATCCTGCCATTAAGGCAGCCATACTCCAGCTTCGCGGGGAAAAACGGGGAAGGTTGCATGCTATGTTTAAGTGTCATCCATACCAACGGCCAAACTGGCCTTCTCTTCCGAAAGTTGGTGATGGGATTTGACGTGTGTGGAAGATGTGTTATGCGTGCGGTTCACACACGGAACCTCGGTTTAAAGTCTCATTCGAAAGACGGTGTGTATGGGAAATGGAGTCAGAAAGCAATGTTAACGATCCGAGGGAAAAATAATCCCCCTGTACCTAAACGGCCTGGCAGAGATTCGAACACGCAAACCCCAGGATCATGAGTCGGGGGCGCTTCTACCAACTGGACTATTCCGGCCCCCCGTAATGAATTTTATTTCGGTCGAACATTTCTTGGATTGTTAGTATATGGCTCAGCTCATGAAGGTGCAAAGTGTCTTCTTTGATTGTGTATCGTCCCTGTTTCGCTGTCTCGCTATCATTTACACTGCAGCGTGTTGCATTGTTGTGTAGAGTGCCTGACAGTATTTGGTCCACATTTGTTGTGAAAGGGCTACCTGTGGACTTTCCACAACAGCTGCTGGACTTGTACACATGACAACGAGAAACTATGGTCACACAACTGAAGGAAAAGTTAACAGCTGTATGCTCCCCCTCTCTCTCTCTGTCTCTCTCTCTCTCTCTCTGTCTCTGTCTCTCTCTCTCTCTCTCTCTCTCTCTCGTCTCTCTCTCTCTCTCATCTCTCTCTCTCTCGACAGAGGCTCGGCTCGACAGAACGTGCTCGGGTCGTCGTAAGTGGCGGTGACGTGTGCTGACGTTAACGCGAACTGTGCTTACGATCTCACAATCTTTTAAAACCAATAAAAATGTCAATGATGCCATCGCTGTTAATGTTTGCAAATACAGTTTTTGATGATGCCATTGTTATTGACGATGCTAATACAGGTGTTACACTCAAAACGTTCTCATTCTTACATGGGAATATTCAGGGATTAATGTCAAAAACGTTTTTGACGTAGATTTTCTTTTTCTTTTGTGTGTGTTCTCACGACTTTGTCTGTCTTGTCGAAATATTTCATGATTTAGGTTACACCTGATAAGTTTCCAGGTTATAGTGAACCTGCCGTTAACCTGTCTAGACAGGTGTAAGGCGTTCTTTGATGTGTTTTATAGCACAATATGTAACAAAAATAGATGCAAATTTATGCAAAATGTTCTCTTATTCACGAGTAGATAAACTAATTGTTTGATCTACTTAAGAACATAATATATGTTTGTGCTTATGTGCAACCAGAGGGGTTCTCCATTTCATACATTTTGTTATGTCGATAATGGGATTGTTAATTTGGAAGATTGTCTCAGCGACTTCATCGTCACGTTAGGGGATGTGTATATTGTGCTGTCAGAAGATGTTAACAGCAGAACGTCGCTTGTGTATGCTGATGGCTTTTCAGCCAATGAAAATATAGGGGAAAAAAAAGCATGAGTCTTTTTCTTTATCAGGCCTTTAACATTAGAGACGTATTGTGTTCTTAGCACAGTCTGATTTTTGATGGTTGCTTGATGGTACCATTTAGTGCATTTTTTTGTCTTGAGTTTGTTTGAATATGTCACATTTCCCTTCATATAGGGGTTATGGCCTCTATAAATGGATAACCATTTTCATTTTCCCTCTCTCTCTCTCTCTCTCTCTCTCTCTCTCTCTCTCTCTCTGGTACCATTTAGTGCATTTTTTTGTCTTGAGTTTGTTGTTTGAATATGTCACATTCCCTTCATATAGGGGCTATGGCCTCTATAAATGGATAAACCATTTTCATTTCCTCTCTCCTCTCTCTCCTCTCTATCTCTCTCTCCTCTCTCCTCTCTCTCTCTCTCTCTCTCTCCTCCTCTCTCTCATCTCTCTCTCTCTTCATATGCATTCGCCAGATCGAACCAAACCACGTTGAAATCCCTTCTTTTCTGCTGAAGCTTCTCTTTTGATGTCCTCCCAGATCGTTGAGGCATGTTCAACACAGCCAGTCATGTCTGGAATGCTTCCTCTCCGGTACCGATGGATCCAGGTACAACTTTTCTACAAACTCTTCTGTGAAGTGTGTAATCAGCCTTGCTGTCATGGCACAGAAGCTTTTTGCCCTCAATGGTCAGAAGTGACATTGGTCTACACAGGTGGCCGATGTCACTCGAGTGTTTGCTCTTCGGGGAATGCACACGTCATCCGCTGTCATCCATCGGTCGCTCATCTTCAAGTTCCCCCAAGGTGATCTTATCGGCCTCTCAACGGTGTTGGGACACTTCTTGTACAGCAGATAGAGTATTCCGTTAGGTCCAGGAGAAGATTTGGGCCCCAGCCTTCCTAATCACCTTCTTTGCCTCATCCATTGCTGGTGGCTTGTTACTGAGCCTTCTCACCAAGTCCTGAAGATCAAGTGGTGTTTTGCTCCGAGGCTCAGAATGTGATTTCCCTGAGAGCTGCTCAAGAGTTTATGCTGCTCAAGAGTTTCTTTGTCTGTTGTTGGCGCCCATGGTTTTTTTTGGCTGCTGGAATTGTTTCTAGGAAAACTGGAAAGGGTTTTCTGAAGAAGCGCTCTTGGATTTCTTCTTGCAGGTCCTCCTCCTTCTTCTTCTTACTGATTCTGCTTTTCTGAGGGCATCATCTCGTGCTGTCTGCCTTTTTCAGAGTTTCTTTAGCTCTTTCTGTTCAGTTTTCTGGACCAGCCTTCACCTGTGTATTGAGATTCCTCTCCCTCTTCCGGGTGTGATCCATATTTCGCTGGCGTCTGGATTTTCCTCTCCCTCTTCCGGATGTGATCCATATTTCGCTGGCGTCTGGATTTCTGAGGGGGGGGGGGGGGGGGGGGGGGGGGGGGGGGGGGGGGGGGAGTGGGGGGGGGGGGTGGGGAGGGGGGGGGGGGGGGGGGGGGGGGGGTGGGGGGGGGGGGGGGGGGGGGGGGGGGGGAAAAAAAGCGGTCGTCTTCATTTTTGGTGTGTTTCACCCCAAGGACTTCCCAACAGGGTTTTCAATTTCAATGTCTCAAAACGTGGCTGGTTTGTGCTCCAGTGTGTTTTCTTTTCTATCAGCGCATCCAGTTCTGTGGACTATATTTTTTTTTTTTTAATCTAATTTTCTCCCATTCTTCTTTTGCGCCTGCGGAGGGCTGGTTGAGTTTCTGGCGTTTGGCACCGAAGAGTCGTACAAATTCTTCGTATGACGAATCCTGACCTGGACCTTCACACAATGTTGATTCGACCCTGAGGTGATTACACAGCCCTAAATATCCTCAACTTGAGCATGACCTGAAGTTAAAACCTGTCTGATGTTTTTGTAAAGAATGTTACTTTAATCCATGGTTATTTCATGTTTCTTTATGAACCGACCGACTTTAAATCCTGATCCTGACACAAGTTTAGTGCAGCCTTAAACTGACTTCTAACTTAATCTGAACCTCATGCTGTTCTTCGTAATAATGAACTGTGACATTTTTTTTTTATATTATTTCTCTTTGTTTGTTATAATTGCGATTTATGATCATAATTACCGTTATTCGATGTGCCGATAAGTGTGTGTACAGACACCATTTCTTTCAAAATCAAGGTATTTCATCTTCAGATTATGAGTACACATTTCGAGTTGATATCTTAATCTTACTTCTTTCAAGAAATGTTTGCCATGAGGGTCGTGTTGTGCTCATTCTGCGTTTATATACGTGGAATTTTCCCCGTGAAATTATAACGTCAACAACTACGGATTCCTCTTTCTCTTGAAATACTCAACCCCTCAAAATTCACTTTAGTATATTTTCAGCCCCTTCACAGTCTGTTAAAATCGATCAAAGACAGCGAAAGGATCAGTGTACATGCCTGTCCCCGTGGGATACTCTTTGAAGCCAAGCCTACCGCTGTGTGGAGCGGGCATGCCGGCTACAGCCCTCCTTGGAGAGGTGCCGAGGTCACTGTAATAGCAAGGTATCTCCAACAAGCTGCTCTTTTCTGTGGACTCACACGCTCTTTGGGGTTGGTGTTTCTAAGTGTGTGTGTGTGTGTGTGTGTGTGTGTGTGTGTGTGTGTGTGTGTGTGTGTGTGTGTGTGGTGTGTGTGGCGTGTGTGCACGCGTGGTTTGTGTGTGTGTGTGGGTGTGGTGGGGGGGGGGGGGGTATGCGAGTGTGTGTGTGAGTGCGTGAGTGTGCGTGTGGTGTGTGTGTGTGTGAGTGCGTGAGTGTGCGTGTGTTGTGTGTGTGTGTGTGTGTGGTGTGTGTGTGCGTGCGCGCGCGCGCGTGTGTGTGTGTGTGTGTGAGAGAGAGATAGAGAGAGAGAGAGAGAGTGTTGTGTGTGTGTATGGTGTGTGTATGTGTGTGTGTGTGTGTGTGTGTGTGTGTGTGTGTGTGTGTGTGTGTGGTGTGTGTGTGTGTGTGTGAAGCGAGTGTGTGTGTTGTCTGTGTGTGTGGTGTGTGTGTGGGGGGGTTTTGGGGTGGGGTGTGTGTGTGTGTGTGTGTGTGTGTGTGTGTGTGTTGTGTGTGTGCGTGTGTTGTGTGTGTGTGTGTGTGTGTGTGTGTGTGTGTGTTGGTGAGAGAGAGAGAGA
>JADBJO010013783.1:0-2500 GCA_016801955.1 Conus betulinus
ATTCCACACAGATTGCATTCTATCGATAAACTTTAACTGTCAATGTGACACGCTCAAAACACGCATACAGGCAACAGACAGCAGACAAGCACGCTCAAACACACAGCATACAGGTAAACAGACCGGCAGACAGACAAGCTCAAAACTCCCCATGCAGGCGACAGACAGACAGGCAGACAAACACGCTCAAAATACACAGCATACAGGCGAACAGACCGGCAGACAGGCACGCTCAAAACACACAGCATACAGGTCGAACAGACCGGAAGACAGACACGCTCAAACACACAGCATACAGGTATACAGACAAGCAGACAGACAGACACGCTCAAACACACAGCATACAGGGCGAACAGACCGGCAGACAGACACGCTCAAAACACACAGCATACAGGTAAACAGACAAGCAGACAGACAGACACGCTCAAAACACCAGCAGCATACAGGCGAACAGACCGGCAGACAGACACGCTCAAAACACACAGCATACAGGCGAACAGACCGGCAGACAGACACGCTCAAAACACACGGCATACAGGCGAACAGACCGGCAGACAGACACGCTCAACCACACACAGCATACAGGCGAACAGCCAGGCAGACACGGGTGATCCTGGCACGGACTAACACACAGAGGAGAATGCCAGAAACGACCGTCACCATTTCTTCTGCAGCTGGCAGCAGCAGGCAGCGGCGACAACACCAGACGCAACTCCAGCAACTCCCTCCCTACCCATGCTTCCCTCCCACCTTCCACGGACCTCACACAACGCTTGCCTATTGATCCCCCCCCCCCCCCCCCCCCCCCCCCCCACACACACACACACACACACACAACAAACCTCAACAGCTGTCCTTCAATTTTCCGCAACAAAAGCTTCAGGGGTCCTTGACAAGTGAATCGATCGACGAGTTTGCACGGTCAGTATAGAGCTAACAATATTGTTGAGGGGGAGGTTTGGGAGATAGGGGGTCGGGGAGGGGTGGGGGGGGTGGGGAAACGAGATAGGAAAGCAGTGTGTGTGTGTGTGTGTGTGTGTGTGTGTGTGTGTGTGTGTGTGTGTAATAATGTTTGGGAGATGGGTGGGGAGGGGGGAAATGAGGGAGGGAGGCAGGTATATATATATATGTGTGTGTGTGTGTGTGTGTGTGTGTGTGTGTGTGTGTGTGTGTAATAATGTTGGGGAGATGGGTGGGGAGAGGGAAAATGAGGGAGGGAGGCAGGGTATATGTGTGTGTGTGTGTGTGTGTGTGTGTGTGTGTGTGTGCGTGCGTGCGTGCGTGTGTGCGCGCGCGCGCGCGTGTGTGTGTGTGTGTGTGTGTGTGTGTGTGTGTGTGTGTGTGTGTGTGTGTGTGTGTGTGTGTGTGTGTGTGTGTGTTTGAGGGTTGTGGTTGCAGGGGATGAGGTGAGTCCCGCTGGGATCAATTCCGGATGAAGTGACTGACTGTTGACCCTTTCATTGTGTCCACTTGAAGGCGCCCGCTGTCATCAGTTACAGTAGACGGCAGACGTCGGCTTATGTGCCTGACGTGGGCAGTGTGGTTTGTAGGAGATTGTCTTTCGTCTATTGACGCCAGCGGGACGCTATAAAAATGGAACCAAACAGCCCTGTTTCATTGGCATCAGTGGATTGTGGGATTTCCGGCAGAGAATAACCGCTTTGTTGTGTCCTGAGTATGCTTTCATGATGGCTCAGAATTGAAGCAGGCAAGGCTGTCTGTAGAAGTAAGTTGAATGAATTCATTTCTGGTGAATTCATTTCTAAGGGCCATAAGGACTGGACACAAAGAAGAAAATGGATCTTTTTTTCTCGTGATTCTTTACAAAGAGGACGAAGCAAGTCGTTGTCATTAATACCAGTTTGGTATCAACATTTTTGTACTATTATTCCTCCCCCGAAGATGGAGTATGGCTGCCTTAATGGCGGGGTAAAAAAACGGTCATGCACACAAAACTCCACTCCCTTTGTCGGGTAGATGCGATTAATACTTGCCTGTCCATATAAGGAGAGTCCGCAGGAGTATCAGCCTGCGTACGCAGACAAGAACAAGAAGAATGTACTATCATTCCGATATTCCAAGTTTTGCCATAATATTTTGAAATTGCCAATCCATTTCTAAGGTTATGTAAGGTTTCGGGTCATGAACATTACCAAAATTCCTGTGCAAAATCAAACCTTTTTCTTTTATGCGTATGGTTTAACCATTTTTTGCCATCTGCTGTCAATCAGTCGCTGAGGAAAACAACTTATAAACTTGTAACATTTCCAGCACCTTCTGCCATACAAAAGCAAAATTATTCAGAAAAAAGCACATACGTATTTCACAAGCCCAGCTTTTTTTCTCTCTAAAATCGAGATCATACAGCATATTAAAAGCTTTGGTATATGGTATTCTGTACTCCTCCATCTGCAGTAAATTAAGGCAGATATTTGAGAGAGAGAGAGAGAGAGAGAGAGAGAGAGAGAGAGACAGACAGACAGACAGACAGACAGACAGA
>JADBJO010013783.1:7500-15000 GCA_016801955.1 Conus betulinus
CACCCCTCCTTTCCCTCCTCCTCTCCGTCCTCTCTCCACCCTATCAATCCTACCAACCCCCTCTACCCTCTCCAACCAACTCCATGAAACAGATTTTCCGTGTCAATCGAATTGGCAGGTGGCATTGATGATTATCTTGGGTTTTTTTTTTTTTTTTTTTTTTTTTTTAATCTCTCTAACTCTCTAAACTAATGGTGAGTTATGTTCCGTATGTATTTTTAAACATCGATTGTTAGTGAATGATTAATTTTGTTCCACTAAACTAAAATACACGAAATATAGCATGAACATGTTTCATTTTGCTGTGATGTGATGTGACTGGTTCAGTGACAAATAATTTACTGCACTTGAAACTACTGCAAGAGAACATAGAAAATGATGCAGGCAAAGTATTACAACTAAGCGTTTTGTGCCTCTTGTCTCCCCCCCCCCCCCCCCCCCCCCCCCCAATCTCCATTCCTCCTTTGCATTCTCTCCCTATCCTTGCTATCTCTCCGTCCTTCTCCGAAAGTCTAATTTCCAACAAACCGTACTCGTTAAACATCCAGCTTCACGTGCAACCAGCGCTGTTCAGCTGATGATAGGAAACAGGTTAAGTATGTCTCCCACGGGAACGAATCAATAGCTAAACTCTGAGCAAAGGGATGACCTCTTTGGTAACGTGTCAACTGAGGCACCAGCTTGACTCCTTTTGTGGGTTTGAGAGGTCAGTAACCTTTACTCCCTTCCTTCTCTTCCTAGTCCGCTCCGCCCCCCTCCACCACTCCACTTCCCCACCCTTGTCTGTCTGTCTGTCTGTCTGTCTGTCTGTCTGTCTCTGTCTGTATCTCCCTCTCCCCCCTCTCTCTCTGTCTTCTGTCTGTCTGTCTGTCTGATTGTCTGTCCATCTGTCTCTGTCTGTCTGTCTCTCTGTCTGTCTGTTTGCTTGTCTGTCTGTCTGGTTGTCGGTCTGTTTCTGTCTGTCTGTCTGCCTGTCAGTCTGTCTGCCTGTCTGTCTGTCTCTCTCTCTCTCTCTCTCTCTCTCTCTCTCTCTCTCTCTCTCTCTCTCTCTCTCTCTCTCTCTCTCTCTCTCTCTCTCTCTCTCTGTTTACCACCCTCTTGCTGACATCTCGGTCGTTGGCGTGTGTGCACTTTAAGGGTGTAGAATGGAGAGACTATATCACCTCGGTCGTTGGCGTGTGTGCACTTTAAGGGTGTAGAATGAAAAGCCTATATCATCATGACTGTCTCCCCCCAAAAAAAAATCTGTCTTCTGGTTGTGGCAGTCAGTATCTTGGTCTTCTGGTTGTGGCAGTCAGTATCTTGGTCTTCTGGTTGTGGCAGTCAGTATCTTGGTCTTCTGGCTGTGGCAGTCAGTATCTTGGTCTTCTGGCTGTGGCAGTCAGTATCTTGGTCTTCTGGTTGTGGCAGTCAGTATCTTGGTCTTCTGGTTGTGGCAGTCAGTGTCGATTGTCATGTCCGTGCTCACGAGGGCATCATGGAACCGTCTCAAATTCTGATAAGATGCTGGTCTTGTCTGGAACTTCGCACATTGCAGAATACCGAAAGAAAGACGCGTAGTTCTGGAAGAGAGGGCGAGGGATGGGTGGCGGAAGGATGGGGGGGGAGGGGGGGGGGGGTGGGAGGAGGGGAGAAGAGGAGAATAAGGGGTAGCCTCTTCTACGGTTTGCGAAAGACACGCTAGCAACTGGAGCTTAGCGCTTAGGGCGTAGATAATGGTAGTCACGTTGGTAAATGAGTAATAGGGGGTATGGATGTACCAACGTATGTAGCGTAGGGGTGGATGAATATTTGGTTATCAATGTGCGTGTCCGTTCCCCGAATTCGCTAATAAAAGCATCTTGTGTTACGTGTATCTGTCTGTCTATCTGTCTGTCTGTCTGTCTATCTATCTATAATCTATCTATCTATCTATCTACACCTATATTCCTATATCTATCCATCTACCTATCTATGCGTGCGTGCGTGCGTGCGTGTGTGTGTGTGTGTGTGTGTGTGTGTGTGTGTGTGTGTGTGTGTGTGTGTGTGTGTGTATCTATGCGTGTGTGTGTGTGTGTGTGTTGTGTGTGTGTGTGTGTACACCAGTGACATTTTCTCGTTCATGATTTCATCACGTAAAGTGAAAAAACAGGATATTGCTGTGGTTTCCATGTTAATAAAATCGAAATTGAGTCGCGTTTTGTTATTGTACATCCCGCCGATTTGCTTAAAGGGCTTTTACAGCCTAACAGCATTAAACTTTCGTTCATTCGTTCGTTTGTCCAAACATCAAAGCAATAAGCCTATAGAGGAGATAATTTCTACATACACTAACATAACACACACACACACACACACACACACACACACACACACACTGAGAGCCCATATATACCGGAGTCACCCCAGGTAAAAACTGGATCAGTCCGTGGACAGCGTGCAGCACATGCTTGGGTCTCTGCATGCTTCGTGTTGCCGATGCGTCTTCCTTTCCAAATGCAGGACAATTTAAGACATTCCTCTTATGACATGTGTCTTTCTTCCTGGTTGTTAAACCAGAAAAAGCGATCGTCTTCCGAACACGGATCGCAGGAATATTCTTGAAGGTCGTCGTCTGATTCACACAGCAGCACACTTACATCATCCGTTTGATGGAACACATCCTTCCGAAATACTTTTTGTCTATAGCTTGCTCCAAACTTGTGTCGATGTCCGACTGGTGGATTTCTGGGCCCCTGCTGTTGCGCACCGACGGATCGGGGTGCGAGCACCGAAGCGTATCCTGAATGGGCGTGGATGTGTATGTGCGTGCGCGCGTATGTGTGCGTGCATGCGTGTGTTTATGAGAGTGAATGCATTTGTGTACGAGTGCTCGAGTATGAGTGTGTGTGTGTGTGTGTGTGTGTGTGTGTGTGTGTGTGTGTGTGTGTGTGTGTGGGCGTGTGTAAGTCTGTGTGTGAGTGTGTGAGTGTGCAAGTTTGAGTGTATGTGAGGGTATGAGTGTGTTCGTATTGAGATGCGTGTATTTGTGTATTTTTATGTAAGTGCGTACTTTTGTGTGTGTGCGCGCGGGCACGCGCGTCCGTATGTGTATGTGTATGTGCGTGAGTACGCACGCGCGCATGTGTGTGCGCTTGTGTGTGTATGTGTGTGCGCGCGCGTATTTTGGTGTGTTAATTATGCTTCTTTGCTTTGAATGAAAAACGTTGGTATTCTGTTCATAATGTTTTTCTTAAATGTCAGTACAACTTTGAGTTAATCTGACATAAATTGGTTTCGTGTGTGAGTGTGTGTGTGTGTGTGTGTGTGTGTTTGTGCGTGCGTGCGTGCTCCTCTGTGTGTGTGTGTGTGTGTGTGTGTGTGTGTGTGTGTGTGTGTGTGTGTGTGTGTGTGTGTGTGTGTGCGTGCGTGCGTGCTCCTGTTTTTGTGTGTGTGTGTGTGTGTGTGTGTGTGTGTGTGTGTGTGTGTGTGTGTGTGTGTGTGTTAGCGTGCGTACTTGAGTGCGTGCGAACGCGCTTGCGTCTTTATGTGGGGGGGGGGTGGGGTGGGGTGTGGGTGAGGGAGGAGTGTAGGCATCAGACAATGACAACCACAGTGGCTCTCTGACAGGTTTTCTTACCTGTCGTTCATCACAATCATTTCCCTAAAAATCACAGTCAGTCCAGGTACACAACTTGCCGGTAAACTTATTGTTAAAGTGGAAGCTGCAGTGAGAACTGCACTCAAGAATTTGCACCATCCGGCGTGTGGTCGGACACGGAGACGTGGACATCCTTCAACAGCTGGACTAACCCTGGACGATCAGTGGTCAGCCTGGGAAGGGACTGGACAGCTGTTTCGTGCATCAGTCCGAACGAGAGATGCGGGCACTATTGTTCACAGACACTATTGTCCACAGACACTATTGTTCACAGATACTATTCTTCACAGACACTGTTGTACATATGGATGTTCGACCTTTTTTTCGTCTTCCAAACAAAGCTTAGGTGTGTGTTCTCAGCTCTCTGAAAGCGCAGCGTGACGTCAACCATATGACAACAGTCATGACGTTAACCATATGACGACAGTGGATTCAAGGCCATCCTGCGACGAGTTCTACAAAGTAAATGACCGCTCGTTCTTCATTTTTTTGTTGTTGTCCTGAGTGTTGTTTATCTTGCCTGAAGAAGACCTAAGAGGTCGAAACGCGTCGTGTATTTTTTTTTTTTCTTAATCCGTATGACTACATGAAGAGGTCATCATTCATTCCAGATTTTGAAATTTGAACTCTGAAGTTTGTTTGCTGACCTAGCCCACGGAAAGTCAGAGAGGCCATCTGCTGAAAAAGGCTGAGGGGGGCTTCTAATGGTGGACGTGTTCATATCCGCCATAACGACCCCAAGCCTAGGACAGCGCTCTCAAGAGAATGAAAACTGTCCAAGACCGACAGCCATTTTTCACATCTTCAGCATCACTGCAGACCGGGTCATAAGGGGACTCCAGCAGCTGCCATGAAGAACGGTGCCAATAAGACTTTCAACGATCATCTGACGCGATTCATTGCAAACAGACAATTTACGCAGCTCGAGACGAATGCTGTAAACCAACTGTGTTATTCGGATAAACACAACAAAGTAAGAGCATTGCTGGGTTTCTCACTGACACGAACTCACACGCTCTCAACAGATGGTAAAGACTGAGAGGCCTGTGCGCTCAGAAGCATGATAGATGTGTTAACCTGATCAGCAAAGAACTCCAGGCACCGATAAAGAATGGTTCTATAAAAATATTTCAAAGTACGACTGTTTCAACTGTCGGTATGCTAAATGCACGATTTCAACGCGGCTTGTGATAATCGATCACAGAAATTCCGTGGTATTCATCGTGAAAATGTCATTCCGTATAATGCTTCCGGCAAACGTTTTACGAAAACAGTCACACACACACACACACACACACACACACACACACACACGAACCTTAATCTATTTCTGTTCGAGGTTACACTTTGTTCCCTCCATCCTGCTATTCTTGCCTTAGTGTGTGACTGTCACTAATCAGATTCGCATCATGTTCAGTATTGTAACTTTTCATTAGTTGCCTGTTTCGCCCTAATTATTTTCCTTTTTCTTTTTTTTCAGACTTCATTCCTGAGTTTAACGTCATTCTGATGTGGTTTTTGTTTTGATAACTACTATTGCTGAAAAGAGTTTTTTTTGTTTTTCGAATATGAATTGCTTTTACAATAAATAAAGCAAGAGAGAGAGAGAGAGAGAGAGAGAGAGAGAGAGAGAGTCCAGTTAGAAACGGGAGGAGGGAGGGAAAGAGAGAGAGAGAGTCGAGAGAGACAGAGAGAGAGGGGGGAGGGGGAGAAAGAGTCCACACAGAGAGAGAGAGAGAGAGAGAGAGAGAGAGAGAGAGAGAGAGAGTCTCGGATGAGAGAGACACATAAACACAAGTACTGAAAGAGACACATGTTAAAGACAGAAATGCAGACGGATAACACGACAGCCCAACTCAGCCCTCCCCAAACCTGATAGTAACCCCCGTCAACCTTATGCAGCTATTCTTCATCAAGCAGCAGAGCTTTTTCATCGATCTCGGTCAGACCATTCCAAGCGCTGCCACCATTTCCCTGGCAGCAGAACCCGGGCTATTGCCAGCGTCCGGATTGGTGAATTATACTCGTAGCTTGTAGAGCCATCCCCTCTCCCCCCCCCCCCCCCCCCCCCTCCCGCCACCATTCCCTTTCCCTCGTCACCTCCATTGTCTTCGTCTGCCCTCCCCCCCCCCCCCCCTCCCCACTTCCTTTTCCTCTCCCTCCACTACCAGTTCCTCTTACACCTTCCCTCCCACCCTCCACTCCCTCTCCCCCCCCCCCCCCCCCCCCCCCCCCTTCCCTGCATTTTGTCTCTCTATTCTTCACATCCTAGCCAGTAGGAGTCGGTCTCGGGTCAGCTGAAGAGTTCAGCAACCAGTGTTGGCCCCATCCCGTCTGGCCAGCAACATCAGCAAATTGCTTCAGAGAGAGCTGCCGGCACGGGCGGCTGGTTTGGGATTGTCTTTCTCTCCTTATTGACGTCACTGGACACCATACATCCTTCCTTGCACACCACACTTCTCGCCCTGGACTCGCAAGGGCCACACGCCACAATTAGGAGTTTTGCTCTGGAGCGCTCTGAAGTCACATGTCAGGCCTTCACACTCACCCGTGACCCTCCCTTTGCACCAGAGGGTTTTTCCTTTTTCCCCCTTTTGCTCTGAAGCACCATATAATCCATTTCAGCCTTTTGAAGTGTAGCATGAATGTGAACCAAAAACCTTGATATTAGACTAACCGAGATCAAATGAACACACACCTGCCAATCACTTCACTTATTATATTTTTTTTTTTAGAGATTTCTCGTGATGAAAGCGTTCACAGTCTAGAAAAAAAAAGAGCTATCCATTACCAAATGTCACATGTCAAGCCTTAGCACTCACCCGTGACCCTGTCTTTGCTCCAGATGGTATTCCTTTCATTTGAATCTGTCCGCTTGGAACCATCTGGAGTGTACCTTGATGGGCATATGAGGGAAAAGAAGGGAAATCAACTTTCAGACACAATAAAAATTCTCAAAGAAACCTGATCGTGCCTGTCCTAAATACTCGAGTTCTTAAACAAGGCCTTGGCGCATTGATTTCTGGTGTGCAGCCACATCTCTTCTGGGCACGACCAGAAATGTTGTCAAGTAGGGGTTGCCTTTCATTGTGTCAAAGGGGAGTGATGATGGGGTAAGGGGCATTGTTCGTTGTTCACAGAGAGTCGTTGTCGGTTCAGTGACAGGTCTGTTGGCTACGTGTAAATCTGGTGTCATCTCCCTGAACAACATGGGCCCGTAAAAAACACAAATCAATGAAATATAACACACTGATTTATTGTTTACACATCCTTTGAATGTCTAAATTAAAACTCTGGCTGATGATGATGGTGACGATGACGACGACGACGACGACGACGACGACGACGACGATGATGTTGATGATGATGATGATGATGATGATGATGATGATGATGATGACGACGACGACGATGATGATGATGATGATGATGATGATGATGATGATGCTGGTGATGATGATAATGACGATTATAATTGACATTTAAGATCTGATTTACTAATCATATCTCCAATCAATCTACATTCAAAATTCTAGCTTATGATGATGATGAAGATGATGATGATGGTGATGGTGATGATGAAGACGACTACGATGACGATGATGATGATGATGATGATGATGATGATGATGATGATGATGACGATGATGATGATGATGTATATAAATTACATTTAAACAATTGTTAAATTGTTACAACATGTTTACTCCCAGTCAACATAAAATCAAAAGTATGGTTTATTTGAGACGATGATGATGATGATGATGATGATGATAATGGTGGTAGTAGTAGTAGTAGTAGTAGTAGTAGTAGTAGTAGTAGTAGTAGTAGTAGTAGTAGTACCAGTGCTAGTAGTAGTAGTAATTGTACTTGTGGTGGTG
>JADBJO010013783.1:20000-27500 GCA_016801955.1 Conus betulinus
CTGCGTTAGTTCTCTTTACAGGTCTAATCTTCTCAGCGCCTCTGTATCGGTAACTTTGTCTTTCCAATTTTACTCTGCCCAAACGTCGGAATATCCACATATCGAATGCTTCTATTTTCTTTCCGTGTCTTTGTGCATAGTCCACGTCTCTGCTGCAAACAATAAGATTAGAAAGATGAAACACTTCACTCGTCTCAGCTTTAGCTGGAGCATTTTGTCTCTTGAGTTAAAGATCGCTTTCATTTTAATGAATGTTAAAGAATGGTCTTGTGCGGGGAGTCATGCCCGAGATACCCCCCCGTCCAAGAGCAGACTTATGACAGCTTTCTAAGCGCGAGGAGATAGTTGTGCTTGCCAAGGCAGGTGCTGACTCGCTGCCAGACATAACCGTGTGTGCTATGTTCCCTCTGCAAGATGCACAGAATCCACCTACAGCATTGACTGATTCCTCAGTGCCTGGAATGTTCCCTTGACATTCTCTGGCAGGACTAGTGCCCAGCTCTCACCTCCTGAGAGAGGAAGGACCATTACCAGTCACTGTCTCACCGGGAAGATGACAGTCCTGGCGGTTGTTCCAGATGGCGTGCAGTCCTGGCATGGCAGACGACAAAGCGACAGCCATTTATCTCCCTTTGATCTCTTTCGTAGTCGATTTGCGTCCTTGCAAAGAAACGATGCAAAACACCGTTTCAGTAGTGCGAACAACTGTGTATTTCTTGGGAAATATCACGCTGGCTTTAGAAGTGAAGTCATACAGTCTTTTCTGTTTTAGCTAAGTAACTTGCATGTACACGCGTAACATTGCAATGGCTCATTCTAACGAAGGGCAAAAGAGTCATCCCATTTGCTGCTGCTGCTGCTGCTACTACTATTGCTGCTGCTGCTGCTGCTGCTGTTACTGCTGCTACTCTTCTCCTCCTCCTCCTCCTCTCTCCTCCTCCTCCTCCTCCTCCTCCTCCTACTACTACTACTACTACTACTGATATTGCCGCCGCCGCTGTTGCTGCTACAACAACTACTCCTTTTAGTACTGGTATTATTATTATTATTATTATTATATCATCATCATCATTATTATTATCATCATCATCATCATCATTAATGATGATGATAATAAATGATAAAGTAATAATAATAATGATGATGATAATAATAATGTATTTTATTATAATCGTTCCTCCTCCTCCTCCTCCTCCTCCTTCTCTTCTCCTCCTCCTCCTCTCTCTTCTTCTTCTTCTTCTTCTTCTTCTTCTTCTTCTTCTTCTTCTTCTTCTTGTCATTATTGTTATGATAATTATTATTAATGTCATTGTTGTTGTTGTTGTTGTTGTTGTGTTGTTGTCGTCGTCGTTGTTACCATCATCATCATCTCGACTCTGACATGAATGTAAGACATTCTTTGATGCATTTACTTATTCCCTCTGTCTCAGATAATACGGGTACACACCCACTGGGTTAGTTTGTATGTTGATCTGTAAGTAAGATTACGTCAGAACTACCAAACTAGTTGTGACCAAAGCTGTTTTCAATGTGACACGTGGCACAGGGATGAAGCCACTAGTGTTTCCTGCAGATCCCTAGTGTATATTCCACGGTGTATATCTGGATCCACGGGCGACCTGCGATCCGTTCTGCCGAAATTCCAAAAGCTGCAGAACCGATCTAAAAAAAAAAAAGTCAGTCAATTCCTTGTGGAAAGCTGCAAAGTGAACTCAAGACAAACCACGCACTCATTTCCCTGCTGATCTATGGTGGCAGATCCGGATCCAGGGGCAGATCTAGGATTCGTTCGACTTTGAAGGAAGTCTGTGCTCCCCCAGTAGCCTACCAGTCATGCCCGTTCAAGCACCTGAAAGCATATCACCGGTTAGAACCAACCGCATGGTCTGCCCTGTCCTACTTTGGCGTTCTTTAACCAATCCGACCACCCAACGAGAGATGGTTCTCCCCCTCCTCCTCCACGCCCCCCCCCCCACTCCCCCACCAATATTGTTTTGTGGGATCAGACCAGACCAGCGGAGGATAGTTAGGACAGACGACCAGAAAATTATGGGGGGCAGACGACAGGAGGATTACGGGACGAGATGAACAAGAAGATTGGAACTAATGGGCTACCCAGTACCCGCCCTCTCCCACGCTTCTCCCATTTGTTATCCCGCCGCCCCACCCCTCCTCTCTTCCACACCCTCATCCCCGTCTCAGCTGCTACCACCAGCATCCCACCCCCTTTCTTTAAACTTTGGATGGCTGTAATCTAACATGGCTGTCTTTCACTTCGGACAACTCTTCCTGATGTCTGAAATTACCTCCCTTCGTTCAACCACCAACAGATTCCCCCTCCATTCCCGTTCATGCACTTTGCTGCTTTGAGCGTGGATGGGGTGGGGGACGGGGTAGGGGGGTGAGGGTACAGAAAAGAGCGATAAGTGTTGAAGCAAAAAAAAAAAAAAAATAAGTAAATGTGTCAGGGGGGAAAAAATCTACTGTTTCACGATACCAAGTCAAGACGTTGGCACACTTTGTGAATGAATTATACGCAGAAACCAGCCACAAGGATTTCTTCCTGCAATTAGCTACTGCAGTCAAAATGAACCTCGGCAAATGAGCATTTCGAACGCTTTCCAGCTCAGTCCAAGCTAGCAGTTACCCTTGTCCACCCCACCTCCCCCTCCCCCACCCTTTCCTCCTCAACAATTCATTTAATCAATCTTCGTGTGGGGGGAAAAAAAATCAAGCTAAAGAGTTTTTTGTTTGTTTGTTTGTTTGTTTGTTCGTTGTTTTGTTCTTTGTCTGCAGAATATGATGATAGATCTACCGTCATGCTATTGTTTCAACCCTTCCACCCCAGTCCCGGCCTATTATGTTGTTATACAGTTTTGAAACAAGATGCAAAGCATACAAACGTACTCCCAGTTTAGATCTATCTTGAGTACACTTGTAAAAAATCAAATAAACAAACAAACAAAAACAAACAAACAAAAAAGTCACAATCAAACTTGCGTCATAAGTTTAAAAAAAAAAAAAAAAAAAAAAAAAAAAAAACGTCATAATCAAACATGCATCGTAATGTATTTCGTCACTGAGAAGAAATCAGCGAAATACTTTCAGAGATATTCCATAAAGAATTTTAAAAAAAGACAAAAAAAAAAACGTTTTGGGCCGTTATAGCCGTTAGTAACGGCTATTCTGGTAAAATAAAACGTCGGGCACCATCCGTGATCCATAATGAACATACCTACAAAATTTCAGAAAGATCGGCCCAGCAGTTTTGTCTGGAGCGAGTGGAACACATTTTGACCTCGGACAGACAGACAGACGGACACATAGACAGACAGACAGACAGACAGACAGCATTTCTTCGTTCCCATTCGAAAGTACTCCCTGTTCTATAAGAACTGGGAGTACAAAAAGTAATGTGTTTATTTACAAATAAGTGTTCCGACCAGCTCTGGAACAAACTTTTGCATCGTTAGGCAAACGCCAACCTGTTTTCAACAAGTACTGATGATATTTGATATTACGTGACTTAAACGCATCGGAGTAACCGGGATTTCGTAGTTTTAAATTAGCATTCAGATTGAGCAGACATGCAGAGAGCATTTCATTCAGACTCAAGCATGAATCCCGATGTGAACGAACGGAACCGGCAAAGCCACCTTGAAAGGTCATGACGCTTGAATATAGGAAGTGTGAACGCATTTGTCTAGATGATACTGATACACCGGGAAGAATATAGGCCGCGGTTCCACACTATCATGCAGGCGAGAAAAGTACAGAGTCATCATTGCGGTAACATTCATTCATTCATTCATTCATTTACTCATTTTTTCAGACATACATTCATTGATTCAGTCAGTCAGTTATTCATTCAGTCAGTCATTCACTCACTCATTTATTTAGTATGCCCTTTTTGTGTTGTTTCATCCTTTCTGTAGAAACAGCATGCAAAGGACGACCTCTAGTCACTTCAGAGTTGGTGATGAGGTGTTGATATTTGGCGGAAAGGAAGACAAACAATCACAAAAACGAAACGAAACGAAACAAAAACCCTTGTGCGTCTGTGGGCCACTGTCCTGTTCGAACAGATAAGAGCACTGACTTTCAGTTGTTGTTTTTTTACAACCGTGAAATAACAAACAACTAGGGTGACTCTTTCTCCAGTGATGGAATAATCACAGACCTGTCATGATTTCATCATGGGAACAAGAGCTACCCTGCATGTTTGTGTTTACTGTTTACTGTTCCCTGTCTCCTTTATGGTTTTCTTTCAAAAGTACAACTGTTTGACACAGTAGAAGTGTTGCTTGTGCGTTTATTTTGTTTGTATGTGTAAATGAGATTCAATGTTTGTATGTGTAAATGAGATTCAAATGAGATTCAAATGTTTGTATGTGTAAATGAGATTCAAATGTTTGTATGTGTAAATGAGATTCAAATTTTTGTATGTGTAAATGAGATTCAAATGTTTGTAAATTCGCTACTTCTGCGATCTCTTCGGTTTAGAATGTGACCCATACTTTCGACATGTGTGTGTGTGTGTGTGTGTGTGTGTGTGTGTGTGTGTGTGTGTGTGTGTGTGTGTGTGTGTGTGTGCGTGCGTGCGTGCGTGCGTGCGTGCGTGCGTGCATGCGTGCGCGCGCGCGCGCGCGCGCGCGTGCGTGCGTGCGTGCGTGCGTGCGTGTGTTATCCCGGACTCATATTTGGGTGAACTCAGGATGCTTAACCTCTAAATTTTGTACTTTTTTCAGATTTTGTTCTTTCGAATCTCCGTGTTTTGCCATGTGATGTGTAGGCCTATTCTTCCGCAGTTGGTCCTATGTTGGGAAGAAATAGTGTGTGATGTGATTTTGGCCATAATTGTGTGTGTGTGTGTGTGTGTGTGTGTGTGTGTGTGTGTGTGTGTGTGTGTGTGTGTGTGTGCGTGCGTGCGTGCGTACGTGCGTGCGCGCGCGCGCGCGCGCGCGTGTGTGTGTGTGTGTGTGTGTGTGTGTGTGTTTGTGCGTATGTGTGTGTGTGTGTGTGTGTGTGTGTGTGTGTGTGTGTGTGTGTGTGTGTGTGTGTGTGTGTGTGTGCGTGCGTGTGCTTGAGTGTGTAAAAATGATGCTATTTTCCAGGATAATGCAGCATCAGGATTTAGGCTGAACTCAGAATTTGATAGCAATTCGTAAGTTCGATTACTTTTCCTCTCTTTTCAGTAAAGAGAGTCAACATGAGTTACATACAACACAGCAGCTCACATGAGTAATGTCAATGTCGTCCTGTCTAGGTCAGTTCCAGACCGGATCCGTACTAACAGCGCCCACACAACGGTGCAATCTAACTTCGTTTTCTTCACACCACGCTGATTGGTGCTTGCAGGCAGGCACTGGTTCCTGGTGGTGCCAGGACCTAACGACGTTACCCCGTGCCGTGCCGTTCCGTTCCTGCAGATAAAGGTCACCTGGCACGGATGGAATGGAGCCATAATGTCATCAGGTCCACTTCGTCCCTGCTGACCCGACCCTAATCACTGGCAGGACCAGCTTGGAGGCTGGTCAGTCCGTCGGTTGACTTCTGCTGCAGAGGTGACCGATTGTTTGTCAGCGTTTTTTTTTTTTTTTTTTTGTTTGTTTGTTTGTTTTTCTATTAGTGTAAGGTGGACGGTTGCAATATATCTAGGGTCTATAAACTGTGCAGTCGATGTTTTCTTGATGATGTGGTTCGTTGGGGATGTCATTCGAAAAAAATACATGCATGAATAAAAGACTATTTTGGTTAACTTTGAAGCAGTGGTACTATATAGCGAAGAGGTTAAGGCGTCCATTGGCTTATCCGTTGTCCGGGATTTGATATTAGTACAGCTATTCTTTTAGATTTGCTTTTGTTGTTGTTGTTGTTGTTGTTGTTTGTTTGTTTTGTTTTGGTAATAGCAAATTGAAGGACTTTTTTTTTATTTGACCTATTTCTCTATTTCTTTAGACTTTCCCTTGTTTAAAAAAAAAAGAAAAGAAAAGAAAACGGAACGTCGTTTTATTATTATCATAAAAAAATCTAATGCACTGACTGGCGAGACAATATACATGAATATGGCAATAAATTAAAGTTTTGTCTACAGGCCATAGACGGGTTGTCTTTCTTGACTCCGCGATCACCAGCGCACTATGAGATGAAGGAGGAGTGTGTGGATGATCAGAGAGATGCTTCAGATGCTTCAGATACGTTTTTATTGACAATGGCCTACATGCCTTTATGTCAAAGGGGTGTACATCAATATTTGCAGCGCCGAAAAAGTTTATAATGCAAAGAAACATGATTGAAACGGATTACATAAATATTAATGATGAGGCTTGAAGCCATGTAGAAGAAAAGAAAATAATGACGTGCTTTTTCATCACTAAAAATGAATATGTAGGGTTTTTTTTTTTTAAGTAACCCTGATCACTGACACAAGTGCCTCACCCAGGCACACGTATTCACTGTTATAAAACTTTCCTGCACGGTCACATCTATCATCACCGTCCGCCTCATCATTAGCTATACTACTGAAGAAAACAAAACATTTCTTACCAAGGTCATCAAGCTTGCGGAGAACATGAAGACAGACTTAAACATTAGTTCTTACCGAGCATTTCTTTTTCCTAACATTTGATGCTTCTGCCACATACTTAGCCAGTAGAGTTATTATCCTATTATTGTCAGAGGTCAAACAAACTACTACATAGGTTATGATTTTCTGTCGCAATGATATTGAAAAGTTGAGACTTCTGTCTGATATCGTTATAGGCTGCGCAAGAGAATAGAAAATGATCTTCATTTTCTCTCATACCATCTGTACACATTGCACACAAATCGTCTACACACTGCCTTCGGGATTAAACCATCTTTTGTTTGCATTTAGCCCCAGTGTCCTACTTCTAAATCTAGCAAGCATATCCCTGTACCATTTATTGGTAACTACAGTCAGAAATTTTTCCGGTTGTAAGATACTTTTAAACGAATGGAACCAGGAATACTTCGTATCATCTTTCCATCTTGGAATGCCAATTTTGTTTATAACATGCGATGAGACGGTCTTTAAATTCCAACATAAATGCTCTTTTATCGCCAACCCCTTGACTAAGCCATACAACACCAAATCCGTTTACTGTCAAAACCTGTTTTATAGTAGCAACCCAGTTCTGCTTTCCTAACTCAAATTGCCGTAGTAACATATCGTATGCTTGTCTACATAATCTGCTTGTAGGTAGTTGGGTAAGTTTTAACCAATATTTAATGCATTTCCCAAAACATCGAATGAAAAGAGGATATCTTCCAGAATCGCCATATGCCATTGCATTTGATGAATGCAATGGAATATTTAAAAACCGTTTAATCGCAAAAGTATGTACTTTTTCCATCTGCAAATTTTCTTCAAGTCCCCATATTTCTGCTGCGTATGTTAACATTGGTTCTATTTGTGTATCAAATAGCTTCCAAAATAAAGAGGGATCAATTGCATTTATTTTTTTTCATTGCTCTTAG
>JADBJO010013783.1:30000-32500 GCA_016801955.1 Conus betulinus
AGAGAGAGAGAGTGGAGAGAGAGAGAGAGGACAGACAGACAGACACAGAGGACAGACAGACAGACAGACAGACGGAGAACATGTGCCAGCCAGCCAGCCAGACAGAGCATGTGTCCCAGTTTTTGCATTGTACCCCCATTAAGGCGACGCAGTGTTGTTTTCCGGTAGGGAACAGACGATGCCTTGCAAATCGCACTGAAAGCCTGAAAATAATACGTGTGAATTATTCAGCATTCAGAGGAAAGCTCCCTTCAGGAATCGGAGACAGCCTCTTTCCGTCAGCCATTCATATCGATTGATGCCATGGGTTGAATCAATCTTTTCGGGCACCAGGTCGTTAAGCATTGCGGATAAGCTGTTGTTGTTGTTTTTCTAGGCCTTCTGTCGCTAGCATTCGTAACTTTTTTTTGTTGTGTGTCTTCATCAACTGTTTGTGGAAGGCTTGACTGGGGTAAACCTGAGAAAGAACATATAATGTTTAGCTAATATGACAACGCCCCTTTTGCGCCGAATTCGAGAAGTGAATGCTCGCTCTTCATTTTCATTGTTCTGAATGTTTTTATTTTAATTTTGTTTCTTGTGCGCGCGCGCGCGCGCGCGCGCGCGCGCGCGCGTGTGTGTGTGTGTGTGTGTGTGTGTGTGTGTGTGTGTGTGTGTGTGTGTGTGTGTGTGTGTGTGTTTTGCTGTCCCAACCCCTGCGCCACCTGAGAGGCAGTGCACCCACGCCGCTCATTCCGACACCCCGTCCACAGCCACAGCCCGGTCGGCCCCGCCGCAGCCCCGGCACCGGCAAACCAAAGGGAGCAGTCAGTGTCAAGTCGTCAAGAGGCAACCCACCGAAGGTGACACTGCACTGCTGCCGATTCACTTCGGTGGTTTCAGTGGCGCCTGCTCTGATCTAACATACGCAGGACACCACCTACTAATAATTGCTTAGTCGCGGAGCCGTGGAGTGAGTGAGTTCTCCCCCTGGAGGGCGCCACCACGTCCGTCCAGCGACAGCCCCCATGGACTCGCCGATACCGGTGACCCCAACGGAACCAAACCAAGGCCACAGACGTGGAAAGAAACATCGAAACTGAGGTCACCATGAGAGCAGGGCATGAAGGTCCACAGAATTTGAGACTTTTTTTTAATGCTGATTGATTGATGAGAATGAGGATGATTAAGATGATGCTATGGATTTCCATTTCGGTCTGAGACTACATGCTGTACTCTACACTTCCTTTCATAATATATCCCGGCGTCAACCAGGCCCGAGAGATACAGGCACCTGCAGTGTTGGTGAGGAAATTTGAGCAACACTCTCAGAAAACGCATCCATTTAGTGGATGAAACTCGACTGTGTGGTCCCAGTCTTCCAACTGAGTCCGCAGCAAACTCAACTCTGGGTAGGAGCCGGTCGGGGCGAAAAAAACCCACATGACTCTGATGGGATTCGTGTTTTGTCTTGTAATTTGTTTGGTCCTTGCTGTCTGGCGGATGTACTGTAATTTCGTTTTTATAATGTGACAGTGGACAAATGCTGGTCTCGGCGAAGGAGAGGGGTGGGTGGGCATGGATTAGTTAAATGATCCTGTCGCAAAAGAAAAAAAAAACAGCAAAATGTTTGACAAATGAGGAATTTAGAGAAAAAAAATACATTATTGCCGCGCCATGAAAATCGCCTTCACACTATATGAAGAAGTTATCTAGGTCATAAAGCGCTATTGCGTATATACACGTTTGCTTTAAAAATGCAAATTTCGTGGTGTCGTACCTTCAGCCTATATGGGAAAAATGGATGGTAAAACATGAAATATGGATGGTAAAACAGTCTGATGTTTCTCTTCCTATACTTTCTTTTTTTCTTTTTTTTTATGCCAGGCTATTTTTTAAAATGAATATGCAGAAGTGCGCAATGACATAGAACACAGCGTACGTACTATGTCGCATATACATACATTTCGTACGTATTTGGTTTGTTGTCTTTAATGAAAATGTTAGTGTGTGCACGTACACGCATGTGTAAAGCCGAGAGATGCTTCTGTGTAAAAAAGAAAAGATTCTTTGAGTTTCAAGGTCTTGACTTAACATGCGTTTTTATCACACAATACCTCTGCATCTACGATGCTTTCAAATTGTCACTGATGTGAATTAATGCAAAATGAATGTGTGAGTACATCTTTCCTATTAAAAAAAAAAAAAAAAAAAAAAAAAAAAATTGGTGAGAGGAAACTTTAAATGAACTGAGACACCACAAATGACTCAAATGACCGGATACCCGTCTAGTAAGGTTCTTGTACATTCAGTGGAGCAGTCTGTGACGATAACAACACCATTAATGTCACTGCCAACAGCAGGGGAGGAAAGTTGAAAGTAGGGATGGAGAAGTTGTGGGAACGGGGGAAAATGAAGGGGGAGGGGAGAAGGGGAGAGGGGTGAATATTGGGGGCCCTCTAGAAGTGCACTGGTACACTGGTACAGTCTTGCAATACTGTTTTTCGTGCCACAAAACCGC
>JADBJO010013783.1:37500-42500 GCA_016801955.1 Conus betulinus
TGACCTCAGGGGGCGAGAGGTGTGAAGGTTTGGACCATTGATAAAGGGGCGGGGTTCTTTGTAGTCCCGCGCCGTATGGCTGGAGGAGGGAAGGAAAGTGGGGGAAGGGTGGGGGAAGGGGTAGTAGGGGGGGGGGGGGGGGGGGTGAGCGAAGGAAGTTAGGTGGTGAGGTGGTGAGGTGGGGTGGGGGTGGGGTGGGGGGGAACTTCATCGGAAGATGCGATGAAGTGATAATGATGGTGTGTTTTCAGAGGGTAGGGGGAGGGGGGGGCGGGAGGGTGGGGGGGGGGGGGTGGGGGTGGGGGGGGGGCGTGTGTCGGGTGGGAAGGGAAAAAGGCTGTGTGGAGGGTGGATGAAGTGTGTGTGTGTGTGTGTGTGTGTGTGTGTGTGTGTGTGTGTGTGTGTGCGCGTGCGTGTGTGCGTGCGTGCGTGCGTGCGTGCGTGCGTGCGTGCATGCGTGTATGTGTGTGTGTGTGTTTGTGTGTGTGTGTGTGTGTTGTGTGTGTGTGTGTGCGTGCGTGCGTGCGTGCGTGCATGCGTGTATGTGTGTGTGTGTGTGTGTGTGCCCGCGCGCGCTCGCGCGTGCGTGCTTGCATATGAGTGTGTGTGTGTGTGTGTGTGTGTGTGTGTGTGTGTGTGTGTGTGTGTGTGTGTGTGTGTGCGTGCCCGACAGCGAAAGCTCAATGCTTTCCATATGCGTAGCCTCCGACGCATTCTGAACATCACCTGGCAGGACAAGGTCCCCAAACAACACTGTCCTGGAAAGAGCGGGATGCACCAGCATGTACACGCTGCTGAAACAGAGAGACGTATGCGCTGGCTCGCCATGTCGTGCGCATGGATGACGGACGGATCCCTAAAGACCTCCTCTATGGAGAACTTGTGCAGGGAAAACGTCCCACAGGCAGACCACAGCTGCGATTCAAAGACGTGTGCAAGAGGGACCTAAAAGCCTTGAACATTGACCAGAACAACTGGGAAGCAACAGCCCTCCAACGGTCAGCCTGGAGACAGACTATGCAGAAAGGTCTCTCCAAGTTCGAAGAGACACTCGCTCAGCAGCACGGGGACAAGAGAATGAGAAGACAGACTGCAGCCCAGGCAGACAGACCAGCGTCAGACTTCACCTGTGCCCTCTGCCACAGGGACTGTCATTCCCGCGTCGGAACTGGGCCAGCCACACCCGTCGCTGTACCAGAATAGACACCTAGAGCGCAACTCCATAGTCTTCCGAGACTAAAGGATGCCCACCTACCTACTGTGTGTGTGTGTGTGTGTGTGTGTGTGTGTGTGTGTGTGTGTGTGTGTCTTTTCCGTCAGCCTGTTTGTCTATGTGTTTCTCAGAGAGAAAGAGAATTAAAGAGATGAAGAACGAACGGAAGAAAACACACACACACACACACACACACACACACACACGCACGCACGCACGCACGCACACACGCACATACACACACACGCGCGCGCATACACCCACACATAAAAAATACAGATACAGACAGACACACAGACAGACAGACAAACAGAGAGAGAGAGAGAGAGAGAGAGAGAGAGAGAGAGTGAGAGAGAGATGAAATAATTGCCGTCCATCTTAAATTCCATAACCTCTGAATGAAGAGATAGTATTTGCATGCATGATAGTATGAGTATGTGTTACGTTTGAAACTGAAAACGCGAAATGAAATACATATATCGTTTGTTCTGGAATACCCAAACAGATATACTTTCTGTTGAGAGGAAACAGATATATTGTCTGATATAATGAAACAAATATATCGTCTGGTATAATGAAACAGACATAGTTGACTGGGTTGTGCTGACTACTTCTAAGAGACTGAATATGCTGAAGGCATATTATCAAGTATGGTAACCCTTGGTGATAAAACAATTAAATCTCTCTCTCTCTCTCTCTCTCTCTCTCTCTCTCTCTCTCTCTCTCTCTCTCTCTCTCTCTCTCCTAAAGCTGTTCAAATCATTTTCCTTGATTTACATATAAGGCATTGTCAATTCTGTAATCCACAGGACCTGTTTTTTCCAGCACTTTGTATGGTCCTTTCCATTTGACTGAAGTTTACTGTCTTTATCAGACAGCAACACTCCAGGAGCTAAAGTGCGAACTTTTGCCTTTTTGTCAGCGTGCATTTTATGCTTTTGGGCAGACAACTTCACCTGTTCCTGAGCCAGAGTACATGTGTCAACGATCCTGTTTTTGAGGTCAAACACATAAACAAAAGTTTGTCATCCTCAGACTGACTGGTTCCTGACCACTTCTGAGCGAGGATCTGCATTGGTCCTCGGGGAGAGCGACCGAACAACAATTCAAAGGGGGGAAAAGCCTGTACTTGCATTCGGCAGTTCACGGTAGGCAAACAAGAGTGCGGGAATGTATCTATCCCAGTCTTTGGGACAATCAAGTGCTACCTTGTGTAACATTGTCTTAAGGGTACCATTAAACCTTTCCACCAGTCCATTAGACTGGGGGTGGTAGGGTGAGGTGGTAGAGGGAACAACACCCAACAAACGGTAGACTTCAGTCATGAGTTTCGACACAAACTGGGTACCGCAATCCGAGAGGATTTCTGCAGGACAACCCATCCTACAAAACACTCCCCACAAAGCTTCTGCCACTGTCACTGTGTCTATCTTTTTCAGAGGGATAGCTTCTGGGTATCGTGTGGCTACATCAACAATAGTCAACACCCACTGGTGTCCTGATGAGGATGCTGGTTTAAGGGGACCAACCAGATCAATTGCAATCCTCTTAAACGGTTCTGTAATGATTGGCATCTTCTCCAAGGGTGCACATGGCACTCTTCCCCTGGGTACAGTTTTTTGGCAAACATCACATGACTCACAGTACCTCTGTACATCTTTCCTTACATCAGGCAAAAAAAATGAAGTCAACACACGCGCTAATGTACGTCTCACACCAAAATGTCCAGACATGACAGCATCATGAGCTGTCTTCAACACACATGTTTTCAAACTTTCTGGTACAACAACCTGTATGACATGTTCCACATCATCTTAAAAACACGATACAAAATATCATCTTTGACAACATAATGTGTTTTGGTTTTGTCTGTATTTGCACTTGTGGCGCTTCGAAACAAAGAAGCAAGTTTTTGTGTCAGACTTTTGTAGCTGTTTGAGTTTTTCTGGAGTCACATTCAAACCAGACATGTCAGGTACATTTAAAGGCTTAGTTGGCCTGCCAGAGTCTCTTTGCTGTGCCCTGGTAGTCACCAAAGCATGAGTGTCACAACAAATGAACCACCCTGTCCACCACAAGCAGTTTTTTACACCAGGCAAGTACCAAGAATGAGATCAGTGACCGGGTCTTCAATGACACAAGCTATCAGAGAACCTGTAAAAAGTAGGGGGTAGCAACATTTATCTCAGCCAAGGGGAATGACTCAATCTTCCCACCAAAGGAACGACAATTCTGTCTCTCACCAGTGTACTGGTTAGCCTGTACAAAAGACTTCCTAACACCTGCTGTTGTACAGCCCTGTGTCTCTAAGCAAAGTGCCTGAAAAACCATTGATGGTACAGTCTTCAATGATAAGGTTATTCCTTGTGTCCTGTGATACCAGCACATGTTCAGATGTTTTTTCTCTGAGACTGTTTCAGCCACATTACTCTTCTGTACATAAGGGCAAGTGTCTCGTTTGTGAAAAACGACAGCCACATGTCCAGCATTGTACATGCTTATTACCTGTGTAAGCACCACGAGTAGAAGTGCCTCCACGGTTACCAAAACCGCGCCTGTTCATGTTACCAGTGTTTGTCTGTGGTTGTGCGTGCTGAGCCTGGGTCGGATTTGAAAATCCGGACTGGTTTGTGCCACGATAGGAACCTCGACCGCGCTGATATCTACGACTACGCTGATCGTTTTGAAAATTGTCTTGGTTTGGTGCAACGTAACCGACATTCGTGTCATACACCTTGAACTCTGCTTTCCGAGCAAAAGTTTTCCCTGGGTGCGCACTTTTGTACTGATCAGCAATTTGACATAGTTCTTCTGCACTTTTGAATGAACGTTCCCGAAGAAAAATTGCAAGGTCTTTGGAAACGCTCTGCAAAATTTGCTCTTGCAGGAAAAGGTCACGGAGATGGCAAAATTTTGCGGAATTTTAGACAACTCTATCCATCTGTCCAGTATGGCCAGTACGGATCAAAAAGCTGCAAAAGATTCAGTCACGTCTGGTCGAACCGAGCGAAATTTCTCGCGAAAACCTTCCTTGGTACATTGAAATTTCTTTAAAAGCTCCGCTTTCAAATCCTCCCAGGTGATAGTTTGTTTAGCCGACAGTGAGTGATACAGTGATAGAGCACCTCCACGAAAAAGAGAAGCAACATAGAGTACCCATCTGTCTTTTGGCCAGTTACATGTGGCAGCATGCGTTTCAAATCGAAACAAGAAAGAATCAATATCATCTCTTTGCTCATCAAAAGCAGGTAGTTTAGGGGATGTATGGGGATTTATGGGGAGGGGCCATGGGTCCTTCACCTTCATTTTCAGTTTGTCCACGAGCACCATGCTCCAGTTTTTTTCAGCTCCAGTTCATGTTTTCTGATTCTATCCAGTTCTTCGAGCTCTCTTATTTTCTCTTTTTCTTCTTTTTCGAGCTGTCTTATTTTCTCTTTTTTTTTTCCTCCTTGTCCATTTCCAGTCTCTTAATGTCCAACTGCCGCTGGTGTTCTCTCTCCTGTTCTCTTTTCTTTCATTTGAATCTCTTTTTCCTGTTCCCTTTCTTTTTGTCTCAGTGCTCTTTCTTCACACTGGGATACATACTCTGATAGTTTATCACCAGTATAACCCAGTTTTTTTTTCCCTGAGCTATAAAGCGATCAAAGTCCTCCATTTTGCTTATCATGAAACACATCATCAAAAAAAAAAAAAAAAAAACTTTGAGAATGAACAGAAGATTCTAAGGTCTCATTCTACAATGTTAACATTATAACTGTTCTTGTGACAGATATGTAAAAACAAACAT
>JADBJO010013783.1:47500-50886 GCA_016801955.1 Conus betulinus
ATGTATTCTGTGTGTGTAGCTGAGGGCCCCCCGCCCCCTTTACAGATCTTGTGTCGTCGGTTTGGCTACAATACAACTGAACCCCTCTCCTCTCTCCTCTCTCTCTCTCTCACCCATCTCTCTCCTCTCTCTCTCTCTCTCTCTCTCTCTCTCTCTCTCTCTTCTCTCTCTCTCGGTGGTGTGTGTGTGTGTGTGTGTGTGTGTGTGTGTGTGTGTGTGCGCGCGCGCGCGCTCGCGCGCGTCTGTGTGTGTACTGTAACATAGCCTTAATTGCTGTCCTTGTTGCGCTGATCTGTTTTAGCCCTCGACATTCATGCAAAAAACGGACAGGGACAAACATGAGTGACCAGCAAATCTCAAATGATGACCTCGACAAAGAAGCAAAGAATGAGACCACAGAAGAGGGTGCAACAGAGAGGAACACGGGGGAGGAACGCTCTGAACGTAGCATGGGAACATCACACGAAGTCACATCCAAAAATGCCATCAGAACAACAGGCGGAACAGAACGTCTATGATGATGAACAGGCGAGGAACAAAACACGCAGGAACCCAAACGATTTAGAAGCAAGTCCCGAAAATGGTGCACGGGGTGACACAAAGATGTGCCTTAAAAAACAAACAGAAGCCCCTTCGGAAGAGGAAGACAGTTGCTTCGCTGAGTCTCCGAGTGAAAAAAACTCGCATGGATCCAGTGCATGCTCCCCAGTACAGGGGCAGGAAGGACGCAGAAGTCCAGACTAGGTTCACGTGGATTTCAGAGCCGTTATTCCTCAGAGACATCTCCTTGTCACCAACACCACTTCGTCAGGTCTGGAAATAGAGAAACAACTCGATGAAAATGACAGAAGCCACAGCGTTCTAACGTCTGCAGCAGAAACTGACGAATCAAGTTGCACACGTGGGCAGACCCAGGTAGAGGAACAACAATCCACATCCCAGTCTGGCCTTACAGAGGAGTCGCGCAGAACTTCAGGGACTGACTTCACACAGGGCACAGCATCTGCCAGTGCTCGGAGATCCAAGAGACCAAAGAAGAGAGCACAAACACGAAATAGCTTTGAGGGTCTCTTTCCAAAGTACCACCAGACCTTATGAATCTCTCGTTAGTCCTGAAACACCCTCCCCACCGAAGAGGTTTCGAGCCAAGTCCAGTGATTATTACTGTCCCAGCGTCCCTTTCCTCCCTCGACCTGCACACTCCTGCCATGCAGAGAAGATTCCTCGTCAACAACGGTCAGGCTTGCTCAAGTAGTTCAGGGCAAGGTAGCTCGGGTATCGGCTCCATGAACACTACTGAGGTTCCACGTGTGACAGCGGAGGCCTACAGAGACACCGCAAGGGTCGCGAGTGACAGGGGCCATGCCAACATCCCAGACCAGGCGTCTTCTTCCCTCGCTTCTGCACTGGAGCCTGAACTGTGCATTTATTGGTAAGTCCTCGGGAAAGATATCCTTTTGGTACCCCCTGTCAAAATAGAGAGCTTCTTCGATCAAAGAGTAGTCTGTTTGTGCCGGCATTCGCTTTGTGTTTGGTTTGTCGATTTTTTTTTTTTTTTTTTTTTTGTTTTTTTTTTACATTTCCTTTTGACTGAGCATGGAGTGTTTTTGATTCAAAACTGAAGAGAAAGGAATGTATGTGTCATGCATCGAGCCAGGCCCAAACTGGTTTAATTGTGTGTTCCGTGTAAATAAATATCAAGCACCCCAAACGAACAAAGCGAAGGTCGATTTTTACTGCGTTGAGGATTAGTGTCTGGCCGAAAGAAAGATTCTGGGGAACGAAAGGATATCTTGCTCAATTTTGTATTCTGCAGTTCTGAAAAAGGTGTTGTTGTTGATGTTGTTGATATTGTTGTTGTTGCTGCTGTTGTTATTGCTGTAGTTGATGTTGTTCTTGTTCTCGTTCTTGTTGTGCTGTTATTCTTGTTGTTGCTGCTACTGTTGCTGGGGTTTTTTTCCTCACGAGTGGTGACAAACACATTGTGTATGAAAGTGTATCTATGTGTCTACTCACGTCTACTCAGAATTCAATGAATTGCTGAAACATCCGTTGAAATGCGTTGGAAGAAAAAGAAAATGGGACACAAAATCAGGAAATACATTGAAAATGTGAAACCCTTCACTAGCAGTGTGTGGGAACCATCGTGATCCTTCATGAAGACCGATCAGTTCATGTTGCCTGCTCCTAGGCCTTTGATCCTCTGGATCGGACTCATCGGGGAGAGACGGCTGATAGTGTCTGTGCTCCCTTGGCATCAAATGGAGATACACCACAGTCTATAATTCTGTGGTGTTCTCACCACCGAGGGTTCAAAAATAGAATCCAACAGCACCCCCAAAGCAATCAGCGATGGGTAGAAAAGTAAAAAAAAAAAGTGTGGTAAGGAATAAGTAGCTGAAAAAATATACATACATACATACATACACACACACATACATATATATAATTACACACACACATACACATACACACAGACATATATATATATAGAGAGAGATATATATATATATATCCAAATATCCAAATCATATTGATGGATCTGATATTATTATGATTATCATTACGGTGATTATTATGATCATTATTGTAATTGTTTTAATGAATATCATCATCATCATCATCATCGTCGTCGTCGTCGTCGTCGTACGATCGTCGTCGTTGTTGGCGTCGCTGCTGCTGTCATAGTTGTTGATGTCGTCATCGTCGTCATCATCATCATCATCGTCATCATCATCATTATAATCATCTTCATCATCCTCATGGATCACCATCGTCCTCATCATTATCATCATCATCATCATCATCATCATCATCATCATCATGGTCCCCATCGTCATCATCATTACCATTATCATCATTACGATCATCATCATCATCATCATCATCATCATCATCATGGATCACCATCGTCATCATCATTACCATTATCATCATCATCATCATCATCATCATCATCATCATGGATCACCATCGTCGTCATCATTACCATTATCATCATTTTTATCATCATCATCATCATCATCATCATCATCATGGATCACCATCGTCATCATCATTACCATTATCATCATTATCATCAGCAGCAGCATCATCATCATCATCATCATCATCATCATCATCATCATCATCATCATCATCATCATCATCATCATCACTATCATCGGTAGTGGGAATGGTATCATCGTCAAGGCATTATTGTGCTAACCCTGGTTTCCAGTCAGATATCAGTTCAGTGCATGAACCTCAAAGTCAAACGAGGAGAAACTGATCTCCTCAGTGCAGCCGTTCGTTGCACATTTGGCCAATTTCTGAATGCTTGCGCCAACAAACATGGATCGGAAATCTAGCCAAAGTCAAAACCTTTTCTTATCTTATCTTGTCCC
>JADBJO010013784.1:0-10000 GCA_016801955.1 Conus betulinus
GGCCAGCAACCCCTCTTTCATCACAGTAACGACTTGGCAAAGATTTGGACTTAAGGAGGGGGGGTGGGGGTGGGATTTGAAGATGAAAAAAAAATGGGAACATGGATTGAAGAAAATATATTATAGATATGAAAACTCTTCACTAGCTGCATGAGGGAACCATCGTAATCCCCCTTGAAGACAGATCTGTTTGTATTGCCTGCTCCGAGGCCTTTCATCCGCTGGATCGGAACTCATTAGGGAGACACGGCTGGTTGTGTCTGTGCTCCTGACGTCAAATAGAGACACACCACAGTCCATAATACTGTGATGTTTCTCACCACCAAGGGTTCAAAAAGAATCCAACAGCACCCCCAAAGCAGCCAGTAAATGAAACAAAACGAAAGTGTGGAGAGGAAAAAAAAGTTGCTGAAAAACTATAGGCATTATGCGAACAGTATAAAATGTAGGGGACGATCTTTGAACCACGCTTTAGGATCCACCCTAAGAGGAGAGGGAGATCAAAGACAAGCATAAAGATGGAACAGAAACAAATACAAACAACCTCGATTTAATTGAAATGATGGTGAAAATGAAATGGGGTAGGGAATAGTAAACAATAAACAGTAACAAGGAGGGTAACTCTTGCTCCCTGATGAGTTCCGATCCAGCGGACGAAAGGCTTGGAGCAGGCAATACAAATAGATGTGTCCTTCAAGGGGGATTATGATGGTTCCCTCATGCAGCTTATGAAGAGTTTTCATATCTTTAATATATTTTTCTTAATTTCATGTTCCCATTTTCTTCATCTTCAACCCTCCCCCCCACCAAGTTCTAATCTTTGCCAAGTCATTACTGTGATGACAGAGGGGTTGTTGGCCTGCGCTTGTTTTTTCCCCACTATTAGATTGTTCGTCTTTGTGTTTGTCTGACTTTATTCAAGTTTAAAAGGCTGTGCCAGTCTTGAATAAAAGTGACTCTGTGTTAGGTTTTCTTATGGGAGCAACAGTTACCCTACTTGTTTACTGTTTATTGTTTACTGTTCCCTGCCTCATTTCATTTCAAACTGTAATTTGATCAGGTGACTGAGAAGAAAAAAGAAAAAATAATAATGGATGCATGCCTCAGCTCAGGTACAGATGCAGAACAAGATCACCTGTAGTTCACTCAGGTAACCATGAATAAGTAAAAAAGGCATGATGGCTGTACGGTTCCTTTCCTGTGTCGTGACGCAGATCAAGAACAGCCTTCAGAGTCAGGGTTTCAGAGTGTGGATGGATGTGGACAACATCTACGGCTCCACGCTGCAGGCCATGGCAGAAGCGGTGGAACAGGCTGATGCCGTTCTGATCTGTATGTCACAGCGCTACAAAGACAGCAACAACTGCAGATCAGGTAAACATCTGTCCCAGAATTTACATTATCCGATGGTGGACATATTACCTGACCACTTCACATGGGGAGACAGTGAATACCCTCATAGTGTCGTCTGCTCGCAAGAAGTTGTGAGGTTCTATCTCTGTGTTTGGTTCAACATGGTTTTCCAGACCTGATCAATAGCTCGAATTTTTAGCTAGTCTATTCTAGTCTATCCTGCCAGCCTACTGCACTCGGCTTTCTTGTCTGCAGAGCTGCCAAGTACTACACTTTTGACATAGCATGCTACAGCATGCTTGACCATGATGTAAACTTTGTGACAAAATGCAATGCCAAAAACAAAACTGGAAAAAGTAAACACTTCACAGACTTAGCTGCAGTTTAAATGAAACCGAGATAATGTAGATCTCTAGACTTTGTAAACCTCCCCTTTTTTCATACTGTACAGAAACGCAGAAGGGGAGATCGGGTTCAGGAGAAAATTGGACTAGGTTCAAACAAAAAGGCAAATGAGTCAGGCCCAGTGAAGATGTTCTTTCTTTTAATTTGGTCTACAACTTTTTATACCTAAAAGGGGCTGGTGACAATACCCAATAAAAGGGAATGGAACAAAAGAAGGCTGAGAACAAAACAAAAACTACAAGAAAAAGGGCTCAAAAGAAGGTAACAAAACGAAAAGGTAAAACAAAAAGGGCTCTAGTAACCGTGGCAGTTCTGATGCCATCAGAATACCGTCACAACACTCCACAGAAAGTAAGGTATAGTCCTCTCCTTTTGAGATTTGGGGCCTGACTGCCTAACTCACTAAGTTCCTAAGCCTTAACTGACGCTTCCTTTGGCGCCAGACCTTGAAATGCCCTTCCCATCAGATCCTTACACCTCATGAATATTTATAAGGGTCTTACATATCAAACAGTTGCAATTAACTACAAATATCATAGTACATACATGTCTGTCTAAACTAAATATACATCTTCTCAAATATTGCGTGATCCTAGGTCTTTGACATGTTTGAAATGCGAAAATTAGTAAACAGGACTATTTTCTTAAAACCCCAGGATGAACATCCCTAAACAGTAAGCCCCTCCTACACTAACAGGTCTTCTTGTTCTTGAGGCTGATACCCCGCTGACAACTCCGCAAACTTTCCCCGGTCTCTCCAAGAGTATTTCCCCTGGACCCTCCGGCCTGTCGCCTGTCAGTTCCAAACTATCCGGGTTTCCCCCTTTCATCACCTCGCAGCTGGGAAAGCCTAACCAGCGATCTTACCAGGTCGCTTCCGTGGTGCCATCACACCCACTGGATCTGTTAAACATTAACCCTTGCACTCCACATACTCACCGTGAAAGGGATATACAAGAAATCTCTGGTGCACCTTATGGGGGTGTACAACTTATTTCATAAAAAAGGACCAAGTTCAGTAAGGAGTGGAAGAAAAAGCAGAAGAAAATTGCTAAAGATGATCACCATTTTGTCCTGTTTTTCATTGTCAGCCATTTTGATTCTTCTTAAGGCAAGTCAAAATCACGCGATACTAGCAGAATGTTTGTCTTTTTAGTCCACCAACATATCATGTGCAAAGCAAAGTGTGACTGAAAATGCTGTTGGGTCTAATTTGTGATATCACATACAAGTGCTGCGCTTAAATTTGGAATACTACACTTGAAATATCAGAATGCTTCATTTTGTACTTTTGAGGTCTTTTGCAGCTCTGTGTCTTCCTACGGCTCAGTATTATACCTGGTTGTTTGGAGATGGCCATCTCTTTCTCTCATCTACTCTGTTACATCATCCATACATCTGTATGTCTATTTTTTTTCTGCTAATAGAGTCCATTGTTAGTTCAACAGATAAGTGAGCAGGTAGGTCATTCGTCAGAATGTGCCTAGACTCATCCAAACCTAACCAGCACAGGGACAATGAAGGGGGAGTGTGCAGTCCCCTCTCTCTTCCACTCACATTTTGGCACTCAAAGTTCCACAAATGCAGATGCTGCCACTTGTGAGACAGCCCTAGCAAGTGCAGTCTTGTTGTTGGAATATGTGTCTCCAAGGAAGCTTTTTCGGCAAGGATTAAGAGCTCTGCCTGATCAGTTTGTAAGCGAACACCGCAAAAGCTGCAAAAAAAGTTGACCCTGAAAGAGGTTTTCCTATCACTCAAGAACACTAGAGTGATAGGAAAATTTTTCTCCAGGGTCAGTACACCAGAAGTAAAAGGTTATACAGAGAAAGAAGACTAACATTCTTGAGACAAGCAAGTATTTAAAAGGGAGGGATTTACAGTTCCAGGTACACGGGAACCCAGAAAAATAGAGTACAGATGTTCCACAGAAATGATTGTTTAAAAGATGGGAGCCTTACTTTGGAGGATTTGTACGTCTAGATGTTTCATGGCGCTTAGCAAAACCATCTACCCTTTCTTTCCAGAGGCAGAGTATGCCTATCAGCTGCAGAAGCCCATCATACCCCTGCTGATGGAGAAGAACTACAAACCGGATGGCTGGCTGGGTATTCTGAGAGGCTCAAAGCTGTTCTTTGATTTCTCTGGCAAATACCCCTATGAGAAAAAGCTGGAAGATCTGGTGAAGGAACTGCGACAAAGAGGACTTGGTGATTCCTCGGAAGTAGGTGGATGCGAGAGGACCATGCCTCTGTGCGTGCGTGCGTGCGTGCGTGCGTGCGTGTGTGTGTGTGTGTGTGTGTGTGTGTGTGTGTGTGTGTGTGTGTGTGTGTGTGTGTGTGTGTGTGAGAGAGAGAGAGAGACAAACAGACAGACAGACAGACAGACAGACAGACAGACGGACAGAGAGTTGCTATGCTTGTTTTACAAAGAGTGGTTTCGAATACAATTTGGACAAAAGACAATGGGTATGAGAACAAAAATTATTTAACATCTTAACAACTACTGCAAACAGAGACTAGGGAATGTCCCAGTGCGACTTTGGAAATGATGTTTTGCTGTAAAAAAAAAAAAAAAAAAAAAAAAGTTAGTGATCAGCCATAATGACACTGACATCATTTTCAGAAAACCTGTCATTTGACATGAATCAGATTATAACTGCTTTTTGATGGGACATTGAAACAAAACATATGTCGACATCCTCTCTGCCTAAATGTTGGTCTGTGACGAAAAGTTTTTATTGTCTGAGTCATAATCGACATAATGTTACGAAATGAAGGTACTGATTAGCAATAAACTTGCCATTGTTTTTTGTTAGCGTCAGAGTGAGGTTACCGCTGGTGGAAATTGAAACAAAATGGATGTTGAATGGAAACGAGGCTGCTGGGAAGGAAAGATCCCTGCGGCTTTCTTACCGTTCTGCAACCAGTTTGCGCCCTCTTTGAGGAGATAAGTGACTCTCTGTTCGTGCTTTGTTCTCTTTGTCTTGAATGTTGTTTGTCTGGACTGACGGAGACCAAAGAGGTTGGAATGCTTCGTAGTCGTCTTGTAATGTGTTTGTTTCTTTTGTTCGGTGGTACAGTTTTTTCTTTTGTTTTTTCTTGATTATTGCCATGTTTATCACAGATTGTCTTCCAAACACTGCATCCTCCCTTTGACAGACTGCGTATATGTGTTCCTGCAAAAGACAAAAAGCAAGCCCAAATTTCCATTTAAAAAAGTACAAATTGTTTCCTAACAGTGGCAATGAAAGCTTTCTTTTTCATCTGTATTTTCTAAAATCAGGTTGATGGACCAATCGCGGCTAAAAAACCTCTCCCTGTGGACAGTAGTTCCGGAGTAAATGTCGGTATGTGGTCTCAGAAAGACGTGCTCAACTGGCTCAACCAACATGATCTCGGAGGGTAAGCAGGCTTTGTTTGTTTATTTGTTTAGATAATCTCTTAGATTAGAAACAAGTGCTATATGCAGACCGATGTGAACTGTAGTTTCCGATAACAAGCTGAAATATGTATAAATACACGTAACAAGCTGGAAAGTAATGTCTCATAAGTAAGCAAAATGAAAGAGATAAGTTAATGTTTGTGTTCCTATGCCAAAGAAATGTGCGAAAAGTGATAAACATTTCTTAGAATGGAAGTGACATAAAACGGAAGTCACTCGTGGAATCTGACAGTTATTTAGGCAATATTGAAATCTGGATTTTGCTCTTTTTCTTTTCCCAAATCTTTCGGGGGTATCTGGATTGACTAGGACAGTGTTCTTGCCAACCACATAGCTGCCGACTCTCCTGAAGTTTGTCTTCAATGTTCTCACGTTAAAAGTCGTTGAGGAAATCCTGGGTTTAGCGAACAGAACCAACATTTCAAAATTGTGTTAGAAAAAAAAAAAGGGGGGGGGGGGGGCAGGAGTTGAGTTGGGTTGATATTTGATTAAGGCTGATAAGGTATTACAGAATAAAGCCCAAGTAATGGTATCGGCAGTTACGTGTGGTGGAAAATTCATGTTCTTTTGTACTCCCCACAATCGTCAACTGAAGCGATAGAGAGTCGAAACGCTTTCAATCAAAAGCCAGACTGCTCTCTCTTCAGCCTACCCCACCCTCTTCACCCCATAGTACTTGAATTTTGAATCCATAAGGCTGGAAGCGATGAAAGAAGGATGATGGCACCTGCTGGAACAGGTAATTTATAGAAACAAAAGACCACAATTTTAGTGAAAACAAGCCCAAATACAAGTAAAAACACACAGGAAGGTGCAAAGTAATGAATAGTTACAATACAATAGCGAACAGACAAATGATTTGTCGACAAATATGAGTTCCTCAAATGTCGCTGGTAGTGCAAATTGATGTTTATTTAATAAACAATACGAAATAGGTGAGTGAACTTTGACAGAATCTCCTTCTGATGATGTTCTGCTCAACACGACACAGTACAAGGGCTACCCCATGATACAAGACCTCACAGTCGAAGTACCCGAGCGCAACACATTACAAGAAAGTATACTATGATACAAGATCCCATGGCTGACTGCCCCAAAATGCGATACAGAATTGTTGAACAGCACATGGTAAGCTGCTATGAAGAGATATATACATATCTCTTGGATGATATTCAGTTTTTTCATTAATTTGCTGTGGTTTGACTGCATTCTGCAGCTGATGGGTTGTTAGGTGGTGTTGTACTTGATTGTTGCAGGTGTCACAAGCTTCAAAATCTTTCAGGAGAAAAGTTAAAGTTTCTGCAGGAACTAAGCGTTATGGTGAGTGGCTTATATGTCTGTTTGTTTAGTGTGTGTGTGTGTGTGTGTGTGTGTGTGTGTGTGTGTGTGTGTGTGTGTGTGTTTGTGTGTGTGTGTATGCGCATGGTGCATGTGTGTGTGCGTGCGTGCGTGCATGTGTGTGCATGGAGCATGTGTGTGCGCGTCCGTGTGTACATGCACACTGATGCATTTGAATACACCTACTGTACTTACAGTAGGTGACGAAAAAAGGGCTAGACATGTTCTGTGCTAAGTAAGACAGTATTTTTCCCCTTGACCTTAACCCCTTCGTACAAGTGTATTTTACTGATGGAATCTTGTTTTTACCTACCTCAATGGTTTGTTACCCGTTTTTGCTTATAGATATCACAGCCTTATTACTTTGAGACGGAGATATTTTAGTTGCAAAGTAAGGCGACTGCAGGCGGAAATCTAAACAAATTTGAAAAAAAAAATATTTATAAGGCTTCGCCAAAAAACGCAGACAAATGAATCACAAGACAAAACACGACGCGTTCTTCCTCTCTGGTCTTCTTCTGGCAAGATACACAACATTCAGGTCAGTGAAAATGAAGGAGCAATCACCTATCTTCATCCATTTGGCGTGTTCAATCAACGCCCATCTTGCGTCGACTTGGATTAAGGTAAGTGATTGCTCATTCATTTTCGTTGTCCTGAATGTTGTGTTTCTTGCCTGAATACCTAAGAGGTCGAAACGCGTGATATTTTGTCTTGTGATTAGTTTGTCTACGTTTTTCGGCAGAGCCGTATAAATAATTTTTCCATTTTTGTTTTGATGTTTTAGGCAGTACATTAGTTCAACCAGGACTGTTATGCGCAGATCAGGACATGAAACGATGTCCGTTGATGCCAAGAACTTTTCAGCAGCATTGAGGAAAATGTCAAGCCAAATCATTCCGAAAACAAGTTATTGCCGGCACTTTTAGATCAATGGCTAGCAGTGGTATTGAAAGGAACAGATCATTGCCTTGCATTTTTAGATCAATGAAAAACAGGCATCTCATCAGTATACACTTTATCCCAAAAAAAGTACAACTATAGACTGATTTAATTGATCCTGTTTAGTATAGGGCTTAGCAGACAGGGTGAACTGTCATCAAATAAAAAAGAATACTTGCGCTGCATCCTGACTGCCAATGCCATTTAGTTTCAAATCTTTCTTTTTGGCGCTAAATAAAAGTGATGATTCTCCACGTCATGCTTTGGACAAAATGCACAGAATCATGTGTCACACTGTCTCACATTTTGACCACCTTATGTTTCATTTCTTCAGTATTTTCAATGTTTTTTTTTTTTTTCTGGTAAAGCTCTCGCTTCATGTGTCCTCATGTGTTTTTAATCGGATTTAGATCTGTACTATACTTTCGCACTGACATGCGCACCATTGTCCTGAAGCAATTGTATGAGGACAGGCAACAGTGTGCTTGGATATCATCGATCTGATGCAGCCATCTCTTACCTCCATGTGAAACTTGCGCAGTCAGGAGCAGGTGACTTCCAGAATGTGGGCAAATAACTCCTTGGTCAAGTCTTTACCAGAGTACACAGAGTGATGTAGCCCATTTTAAGGAACCCCCGCCCCACATGTGAAAATCTGCAGACAGTAAACTTGGAAAAAAAAAGTTATAAGTTCCGAAAACGAATCCAGACAAACAGATTACAGGACAAAACATGATGCATTAGAAGACCTAAGAGGTCGAAATACATCGTGTTTTTGTCTATAATCTGTTTGTCTGGATTGTCTTGCTGAACTAATCACTTTTCTGTTTAAGATTTGCTTCAATTTCGGCCTTCAGTCACCTCGCTTTGAAGCTATAGACAGTAATTTTGCCTCACAAAAACTGGGCTATAGACGGTAATTTGGTCTAACAGAAACTGGGTTATAGACAGTAATTTTGTCTCACAAAAAGTGGGTTATAGACAGTAATTTTGCCTCACAAAAACTGGGTTTTAGACTGTAGTTTTGCCTCACAAAAACTGGGTTATAGTCAGTAATTTTGCCTCACAAAAACTGGGTTATAGTCAGTAATTTTGTCTCACAAAAAAAGTGGGTTATAGTCAGTAATTTTGCCTCACAAAAAGTGGGTTATAGACAGTAATTTTGCCTCACAAAAAGTGGGTTATAGTCAGTAATTTTGCCTCACAAAAACTGGGTTATAGACATTATTTTTGCCTCACAAAAGTGGGTTATAGTCAGTAATTTTGCCTCACAAAAAGTGGGTTATAGACAGTAATTTTGCCTTACAAAAAGTGGGTTACAGACAGTAATTTGGCCTCACAAAAACTGGGTTATAGACATTAATTTTGCCTCACAAAAAGTGGGTTATAGTCAGTAATTTTGCCTCACACAAAAACTGGGTTATAGTCAGTAATTTTGCCTCACAAAAAGTGGGTTATAGACAGTAATTTGGCCTAACAAAAACTGGGCTATAGACAGTAATTTGGCCTCACAAAATGTGAGTTTTATAGACAGTAATTTGGCCTAACAAAAACTGGGTTATAGAAAATAATTTTGTCTCACAAAACGTGGGTTATAGACAGTGATTTTGCCTCACAAAAAGTGGGTTATAGACAGTAATTTGGCCTGACAAAAGTGGGTTATAGACAGTAATTTTGCCTCACAAAAAGTGAGTTATAGACAGTAATTTTGCCTCACAAAAAGTAGGTTATAGACAGTAATTTTGCCTCACAAAAAGTGGGTTATAGACAGCAATTTTGCCTGACAAAAACTGGGTTAAAGACAGTAATTTTGTCTCACAAAAAGTGGGTTATAGACAGTAATTTTGTCTCACAAAAACTGGATTTTAGACAGTAATTTTGCCTAACAAAAAGTGGGTTATAGACAGTAAGTAATTTGCCTCACAAAAACTGGGTTAAAGACAGTTATTTTGTCTCACAAAAAGTGGGTTATAGACAGTAATCATGTCTCACAAAAACTGGGTTTTGCATCTTTCTTTGCCCTCATCTCCTTGAAACGGGAACAACGACACAGAAATTTAATCTGAAAAACAAAACAAAACAAATAAACAAACAAAACAACTAAACAAACATGCAAAAATATTGACCCAGTGGAAATTTCTGTGGGCAAAGCATCGGTTTCATCTCGGAAGTTTCTGTTAGTGATGGAGTTAGAGTTGCATTCCTTTTCTTCCAGCCCAGGCCGTTCAATTCATTCAAAACATTTTTTTAAGGACACAGCAGAGCTTCCTCCCTCGATCCGCTCTCTTTGATGTTCTGATACCATTCTGTACTTTCCAAAGCTGACCATTTGATTGAACTTTGTTCCTGTCGCTTTTGTTCAACTTCTTTTAGTCTCTCTGGTACTTTCTTTTTTTTGTTTTGTTTTGTTTTGTTTTTCGATTTTTTTCACCATATCAAATTTTCTTCACAACACGAAACACGATGGTGGCATTTGGAATGCCTGTAGAGTCAGAAAAATTCTTTGGAGTTATGATCCCTT
>JADBJO010013784.1:27500-42500 GCA_016801955.1 Conus betulinus
TCTCCTCCCCTCTCTCTCTCTCTCTCTCTCTCTCTCTCTCTCGACACATTTCATATCTCGACACATGGAAGAGAACAGTAAGATACAATGTCGTCATGTGATTGAGTGGACGGTCTACTCGGTCTTACTTTTGTTAAACATTAGTATATTACTTTTGTGTGCGAGGACATAAGGAAATGTTATGATTTATTTGTTTTGTGTAACCTTTGATTTGATACACACTGGGAATGAATGTGTAATATTTGTTTGCAAGGAATGGAAGAGGGAAATAATATTGTTCTGTTACCCCTCCCCTCTCTTGTCAAAAGACCTCTTTGGTAATGACAATAAAATATCGAAGTGTCAAGTGTCTCTATAGATACAGATAAATAGATATGTTTCTCTCTTTGGTAATGACAATATTATCTCCCCTGATTTTTTCCTTGTTTACAGCTGATTTTGCTGATGCTGTCACTAGAAATGGGAAGCATAGGTATCAATTTATACCAGGTTTACGTGAAATGTTCTTATTGTTATTCGCAGAAGACATACTTTTATTTACCTCTCCTCCCTCTGGACTTCAAAATCAGATTAGAAATTTGCAGCAGGCATATGATTTACTTGTCTGTGTGTGTGTGTGTGTGTGTGTGTGAGTGAGTGTGTGCTGTTCTCTAACCCATCCCATTCCACCTCTGTCAATTCCAGCTCTGTCAAGGAGACTACTGACTATTCCCCACCACCACCACCACCCCACCCAGGGTATTTGTATTACGCCAGATGGCAGATGGCTTCAGCGCCAGGTTTACGAGGGGTGACAATTACGCTAACTAGGGATGAAAAGACAACTCTCGTGTCGGGAGGGGGGGGGGGGTGATCCGAGACCCTGGCGCCACGCGTACGCCGTTCTCACCACCTACCCCCTCTACCTTCCCCCAGAACATCCCATTGACACCCCCTTCCCTCCCACCCCCAAAACAATCTCACACCCCACTGTCCTCCACACTCTTTTCTAGACGCTGGCTTTCCCCCTCAGGCAATAAAACTATGGCAAGTAGCAGGTGCGAGGTAAACTGAGAACAGACACTTGGTGCTTGTGGTCTGTCCCTAGAGCTATTTACTCGCTTCAAAGACACTTTCTGAGGGGTTCCCCAAACTTGCTGTCTCTCTCTCTCTCTCTCTCTCTCTCTCTCTCTCTCTCTCTCTCTCATACACTTTCGCCTCCTCCATCTCCCTACCCTACCCCCCACCTCAGCTCCTCTTCCCTGCTCGCTGTTCCCCTGTGGCTTAACGTTAACAAACTATAGTTGTGGTTGCCCTAAGTGTCATGCCGAACCGCAGTCCACGCGGCAAGGCACGGCTTAACGCTAACAAACTATTATGGCAGGGCCGTAAGTGTCCTGAAGAAGGGCTGTCCACTTGACGAGAAGGGACAGGGACAAGCCTTTCCCTTCATCAACACCCCGTTCACTATTGACATTGAGCCAGTATCAACAGGAGCCTCGGGACATGCTTTGGATCGAGGAAGTACTTACGCGCTGAACGGGTTTGCACTTTACTCTTACCCCACCCCCCCCCCCCCCCCCCCCCCCCCCCCCCCCCCCCCCCCCCCCACCCCCCCCCCCCCACCCCCCACCCCCCCCCCCCCCCCCCCCCCCCCACCCCCCCCCCCCCCCCCCCCCACCCCCCCCCCCCCCACCCCCCCCCCCCTATTGGCCCAGCGGCACACCTTTTCACAGTGGTACTACAACAGTCAAGTTGTTGATTTGTTAGTAGGACTGTCTTAGGACTATTGCAATTCTCACGAGATCCATGGATCAAAAGACGATGGCGCCAGGGAGTCTGCCTCGGAAACAACGAGCCGTGGTCATAAAAGTGTCAGGCGCAGGTGGCCATTACGTCAGTAGAGTCAGCGTGTCTGCTGCACCGACCATCAAAAGAGACCCCCTTTACCCAGGTGGGGAGTGGATAGCGAGTATGACAATCACAGTCGCGCTTCAGTCTAGGCGTGGGACAATGACTGTGGAATGTTAAGAGTCCTCCCCTTAACGTGGCTACTGACTTCGGGATTTTGACGAAAATTGAAAAACAAGACTGGTGGGGACTTCAACCAGGTGACGGTTCTGATGTGTCCCTTTGCAGTTGGCCGGGCTGTAAACAGCATTATGTATACATGTATCTCTGTTTCCCTGTGTCGAAAAGGAAGTAGACTATAAAGGCGCCAGCTGCTTTATATCTAATATCCCAGGAATGGTGAGGTTTACGTTTGATTAGGTTGCGATTCTTTAAGACAAATTCATTGTTTCACAGATCCAAATTTGTGTAAAGTTTATTTCATACACACACACACATGCGCGCGCGCGCACGCATGCACGCACACACGCACGCACACACACACACACACACACACAAACTCACTCACACTTACACACACACACACACACACACACACACACACATGCAGGAGTGGGGAGGGAGGGTCCACATGATGACTGATCTAGTACAGAGTCCAGAACAGGGCCAAGACACGTGATGGAGGAGGGACGGGGGTCTATCTGCCTACGTGCATGTTTGTATGTATGCAAATAGAAAGAGTCAGAGGTGTAAAAACACACACACACACACACACACACACACACACACTTGTAAGTTGTCTATCTGTCTGTCTATCTATTTAGGTGTATTCATGTTTGCATATAGAACAAATCACAGGTGCAAATCAAAGCGTAAACAATTTCATCTCTGATCCAGTTTCTGTCTGTTAAAAAAAAATAAAACGAGCTCATTTTTAATGCACAACGTCAACGTTGTTTTTAGCAATTAAATGTGTTCTCTGTGGGAACCATCATTCATTACCACCACCACCACCCTTCCCCCCCCCCCCCCCCCCCCCCCCCCCCCATTATGGTTATGGTGACTGGTCCACAATGACGATGAATGGTCGGGATTTGAACGCGCTGATCTCGGCTGTCCCTCCATCGACTGTTGAGCGGTAACTCGTCTGGATGATTTTGCTTTACGTCCTCCAGCCTGCACACACACAGACATATTGGGACATATATTTTCGCTTTATATGAGGGGGAAAAGGGGGGGGGGGGATAATAAAAGGGAGTTTAAGATTTAATGGCTATGAATAGTGTGATAGGAGGAAAAGAATGAGTAGCAATAAAATGTGATTTGAGAAGTATTTGTATGTATATGTATACAAATATGGACACACACACACATGTATTTATTCATTTATTTCATTCATTTATTTATCATTATTATTATCACATATATATTTTCTTTAATGGTGAATAATGCTAAAATGGTATATTAATAAAAAATATATATATAAAATTGGTGTTTTGCATTCATCAAGTAGTCGCGTCGCCTGCTTATCTGAAGTGGGTAGGGACAGCCTCAGTAGGACGGGGCCAGTAAAATCCGACTTTATTTCAAACATTTTTTAAAAGGTATAAAAATTCAGGGCCACTGGTGTAAAAGATGTGATGATCAATGAGAAATAATAAAAGGTTTAACATATAAAGTAATGCTGTACATTTTTTGTAACATTTCTCGTTTAAAACATGAATATCATGGTATATTAAGATTAAAGTTAAATTGAATGAACGTTAAAATATTTACAAAACATAAAGTGACACTGTATATATGTTACAACATTTACAGTATAAAACACAATAATCATGATATGTTGCATTAAAAATTATAGTTTAAAGTAGGTTGGTGTGATATATCTTTTTCTCATCAACTCGGTCCCTGTAGATTAATTAATATAAATGTGTTTTTTGTTTGTTTTGATTTTTTTGTGTTTCGTTTTTTTTTTTTTTTTTTTTTTTTTTTTGGGGGGGGGGGGGGGGGGGGGTGTTGTTGTTTTTTGTTGGTTGGTTGTTTTTTTTTTTTTTTTTTTTTTTTTTTTTTTTTGTCTCCTGACGGCACTAGTGTAACCAGAAGAGACAACTAATGGTCGTCGTGCCGGGTGGCGATAGCCCGCCGCGCGAAATCGAAACTGATAAAAATGAGGGCGGGGCTAGTCTCCGGTTCTTGTGCGCTGAGCGACAGGAGAGGGACGATAGGGCGGCGAGCAGCTTTCAAACCGTGTGACGGCTGCCCGCCGTGTGATATTAGAGCGGGGGTCGCTATGGGACTGGCAGCGAACTCGACCACGGCCCCGCCCTCACTTTTATCAGTGTTGACCTCGCGCGGCGGGCTGTCGCCTCACGGCACGACGACCATTGGTTGTTCCTTCTGGTCAACCTAATGCCGCGAGGTGACTACAAAGAAACTATTTAGATTAATCTACTGTGGCATGATGAGAATAAGAAAAAATATACCAACTTACTTTAAACTACATTTTAACACAACACATGATGATTACTGTGTTTTATCCTGTACATTTTTCGTAAAATGTATAGTGTCATTTTTATGTTTTCTAAAATAATTTATTTGAACGTTCATTTGATTTTAACATGAACTTTAAATTACTATGATCCTTTTCTTTTAGTGGCGTCAGTTATCGGATCAATGGAGCACTTAAGGCGGGGATTTTCTTCTTTTTTTCCATAGGGCCAAAATCCACCTCTTCATTTTTTTTTTGGTGCTTGACACACTGTCTTCTTTATCTGCTAAAAAAAAAACAAAAAGCGGGAAAAAAATTTCCACAACTAGTTTTTTTTTCCTTCCCAACCAGTCTCTTACACACCATGCATAGTCTGTATGTTATCTTACAAATGGACATAGTTTTGCAGATTTTAGTGTTTTTGGCGTTTGATACAAAGTGTCTGGGTTTGCTGATGTTCTAATGTGTTGTGAACATATATATATACACACACACACACACACACACACACACACACACACACACAAAGAAACAGCATATATGAAACAAGAGATGTAATCATTTTCGGTTTTTCATTTTGTGTTACACACACACACACGCGCGCGCGCGCCTCTCTCTCTCTCTCTCTCTCTCTCTCTCTCTCTCTCTCTCTCTCTCCCCCCCCTCCCTTCCCCCCCCTCTCAAAAATGTTAACACTGGTTATTATATTACTATGATCCTTATGTTTTAAACTGTAAATGTTATAACATATGTACAGCATTATCTTATATGTTAAACATACTTTTTAAATTTTCATTGATCATCACATTTCTTACACCAGTGGCCTTGACATTTTATTACTTAAAAAAATGTTTGAAATAAAGCTTGATTTTACTGGCCCCTCCCTACTGTAGCTGTCCCTACCCACTTACGACAAGCAGACGACGCGGCTACTTGATGAATGCAAAACACCAATTTTATATATTTCATGAATATACAATTTTAAACATCATTTACCATTATAAAATAAAGATTAAAAAAATTAATGAAAATAATTATATAGATAAATATATGTGTGTGTGTATACGCGTGTGTGTGCATATATATATATATATATATATATATATATATATATATATATATATATATATATATATATATATATACGTGTGTGTGTGCATATATATATATATATATATATATATATATATATATTGCTCAAATCATGTTTTACTATCACTCATCCTTTTCCTCGTATCACTATTTACTGCCATTAAATCATAAATTCCCTTTTAAAACCCCCCCCCCCCCCCCCCCCTTCCCCCTCGTATAAAGTAAAACATACATGTCCCAATATGTCCTATGTGTGCAGGCAGGAGGACGTAAAGCAAAATCATGCCCTGATTCTCATTACCTCTTTCAATCCAGCGAATTGGACGAAGACGGAGAAGAAGACATGGAAACGAAAGAAAAGAGAGAGAAACAGGCCATCCTCCGGACTTATAAGATCCCAAAGGTGATTGCTGCAGATTCTCCAACCCCAGCGCACAGACCAAGTCTTTCTCGTCCAAAGGTCTGTGGCGGCAGTCCTTCATCTCAAACAACCATGGACTTCCAACAACAACTCACACTGGCGCACCAGCAGGAAGATGAGCGGCGAGCAAAGGCCGGACGACTGGGGGAGGAGAAGAAGAACAAGATGCAAAGCATATAAAACTGGGAACCATCCTGTGCTGGTGTAACCGTTAGTAATGGCTATTCTGGTAAACATCAGCCATCATCTGTGACCTATAATGAAGATACAAATTTTAAGAAAGATCGGCCGGGAACTTTTTGAGATTTTCCATCAAGAAGAAAACCATTATGGGCCATTAGTAAAAGCTATAACGGTAAACTTGAACATCGGGCATCATCCGTGACCCATAATGAACATACCTACAAATTTTCAGAAATATCGGCCACGTACTTCCTGAGATATTCAATGAAGAAAAGAACATAATTAAGTATCAAGTCTTTTATTTCATTTATGTTGTTCTCTTTGTATAAGCAGCACATCATCAGTGTGAGAGTGCCAGCACACCACACATTAGAACATCAACAAACCCAGACACAGCACGCACGCGCACGCACACACACACACACACACACACACACACACACACACACACACACACAGGATGCACGCGTGCGGACACACGCATACACACACACACACACACACACACACACACACACATGCAGCACGTACGCTTCCGCACACACACACACACACACACACACACACACACACACACACACACACACGCCACGCACACACACACACGCACACACACACACACATTGTGAAACATTGTCAGAAGAAAATATATTTAAAAGCGTTAACAATGCCACGGATAAAAGAACAAATTCTCCAAGTGGAACACAATTTGGATAGATATGTTGAGAATGAAACCACTATTTCTCTTTGTTCACTAAACGAGATTGTAAATGACTTTACACATATGCTGACATCAGCAGCCAGCATTAGTCTTCAGAAGAGAACTAAGATTCGCCATTTTAAAAGGGAAAAGAACAAGAAATGGTTTGATAGAGAATGCTATGAGTACAGGAAAGATCTCAGATCCATATTGAATGCATTGAATAGACAACCTTACAATAAATGTCTATGTTAAAAGTATTATACCAAACGCAAAAATATATAATGAATTAATATAGAACAAAAGAAAAGAACATACGCCAGTTTTCTTGTCAATGAGATTAATGAATCTCTGTACAAAGATTCAAAAGACGGCATGGAAAACATTAAAAAAATTTTTACAAAACATTAGTGAAAATACCAACTGCGTTCATCAGTTAAATACTTCAAACTGGATTTTACATCTGGAAAAAATCGTCGTAAAAGAAGTAAATGTAGACAAAGACCAAAAGGAAAAAGTAGATGTTGAACTAAAAAATAGACAAATGAACTATACATGTTATGAAACATTAATTTGCCTATATCATCTGGTGAAATTAAAAAAGCTTGCCTACAGCAAAAAAAAAACACAACAAACAAACAAATCACCAGAAAAGAATGGCATAACTAATGAGATGATTGAAACTAGTCTTCCAATTACCATACATATCATTACAAAAACGTTTAACCTTATTTGTAAGAGAGGAATTTATCCAGATTGGTGGAAAAAAAGGGTTTGAATATCCCATTATACAAAAATGGTAATCCGGGGAATCCAAACAATTATCGGGGAATAGCACTTACCAATACATTGGGAAAAAGTGTTTTGTACGATTATCAATAACAGACTGACGGATTACCTTGAACAAAATCAACTTTTAGTCAAAGAACAGGCAGGATTTCGAAAGAATCACAGAACAGTTGATCACATTTTTATTCTGAAAAGGATTATAAATGAAGCATTGAAAATTTAAAATGGCAGATTATACGAATGCATTGTCGATTTTGAAAAGGCATTTGATAATGTATGGCATGAAACAATACTGTTTTGATATAATTAAAGATATGCATACGAATGCTACCATTCAAACAAGATCACATGGCCTTTTGAGTAAAGAAATTATTGTCCGCAAGGGAGTACATCAAGGAAATGCCTTCAGCCCCTACTTTATTTAATGTCTTCATAAATGACATTGTAGGGTGTATGGATAATAATGATTCACCCAAATTTGATGTCTTGAATGCTTGTAAGATTCCATGTTTATTATACGCAGGTGATCTAATTATTCTTTCTCTTACAAAACCTGGTCTGCAACAAAAACTACATTATTTACATGACTATTGCCAGTGTTGGGGATTAAAAAAATAAACAGAGAAAAAAACAAAGTTGTTATATTTGCAGAATCAAGCACCAAAGTACCAATCTATTTTTACTGTGGTGAAAACATAATACAAATATTTGGGAATCATTTTCCACAAGAATGGAAGCCTATTGAAAGCACAGGAACACTTAAGTAAACAAGCGAGCAAAAGCATTACATACTCTACAGAGGACCTTTAGAAATACAAAAATTTAATAGAAATACAATAGTCAAATTATATAATGAGGCAGAAGTATGGTTCCCCTACCAAACCAAACAAACTGACTCCTTTGAATTAAAAAAAAAAGCTATTTGATGACTGCCTGACAAGTAAATTTGCACACGAAAAAATACATATCAATTTTTGTAAACAAATTCTTCGCGTTAGCAAAAAGTCAATGGTATTTCCTGTATTAGGATAATTAGGCAGATTTACAGCGAGTTTAAAAATAATATATGTCAAACAATATCATATTAGCTACACATTCTCGACTGTCAGAAAATTCTCTTGCCCATAAAATGTATAAATGCATGCATTATCAAGTGGACAAAAATGATTTCCATTTGTTAAAGGTATATTGATAAATATAAATATGGGTCATGTTTGGACAAATCAATTTACGTTCAATATAAGGAGACTAAAAATTGTAATATACGAAAAGTTAGTAAATGAATATATTCGATATTGGAAAGACAAGAAAAACAACTCATCAAAACTTGATTTTTACAACACCATTGCAAAAGAATATGAAACAGAAAATTATTTGATCAGTGTTACAGATCCGACAGACAAGACTTCGGATCAGCGCACATGACTTAAGAATAGAAAAGGGACGATATCTACATACGTCTATCTAGAGATGAAAGGGGGAAAAACAGACGATCCTTCATGCCCCCTCTGCCATGAAAAACAAACAGTGGAGCATGTCCTAAGCTCATGTGAAGTAGCCCTGGCTCAAGGAAGGTACACATGGAGGCACAACCAAGTGCTCAAAGTAATTGTACAAGTAGTCTGGGCTAGTACCAACACCACAAAAGGGAAAATCAGGACTCCAAAAGCACCCGCAACATTCTTCACGGCAGGAGGCAGCGAATCATGGCCAAGAACAACAGTGCCACTCGGAACACGCAGGCAGAGTCGGCTGGACGGGACAGATGACTGGGAGTGCACAGCAGACCTCCCAGAATGGAATAGTCACCCAGAGATCATCAGCAAGAGTGGCATGAGACCAGGCATAGTAGTCCACTCTCAGTCAACCAAGCAGCTGATCATGATCGAGCTCACGGTGCCATATGAGAACAGAATGGAGGCAGCTCAAATCTACAAGACTGAAAAGTATGCTGATCTGGCAAACAGCCTGAGGAGAGAAGGCTATCAGGTCAAAGTCCTCACTGCAGAAATTGGAGCTAGGGGGTTTGTAGGAATGTCTGCAGACAGCCTCATGAAACAGCTCTCAGTTGCAGGGAGGAAAAAAACCAAAGCCCTGAAAGCAATGGCAGAAGCGGCAGAGAGGTATTCAAGTTGGATCTGATCAAGGAGGAAAAAGTGAACTTCATAAGGCTTAACTTTCCAACAAATATCAGGTGTCCCTGTGGCTCAGTGGTTACTGCGCGGTCATTAAGTGGAAATGAGCATGTCCAGAGGGGCATGGGTTCGAATCCCAGCCATGGCTCGTCCCAAGATGGGGAAAAAAGGGGCAGCAAAGGGACATCCGGAGTCATGAACCGGGTGTGGCCCAACCCCATTAGAGTGTCAGGAGATAAGGGCCGAAACACTTGCTTGAAGGGGGCTTCTCTTCTGAGGACTCTCTGCTGCCACGCTCTCCACGAGTTTCTTTCTACTGATGCATGGGTAAACCATTGACTTCTGGGAATAGGCCGGAGGACGTCCAGGAAAGACTGAAGGACACTGGGAAAGACCAGAACCAAGGGCTCTATGGGCTGGCTCCCGACTTTGCCTTCAGCATGTGGCTACGAAAAACAAAAGGAAAAGATGCTCCCAGGATTCACCGAAAGGGGGAGAGAATGATGAATCCATCTGTGCTCAACCAATCACGACTGCAAAGCCCAAACGGACTATGAACATGGACCAAATGGAATATCCATGTGTCTGTGGAAAGCGTTTCGCTACCACCTATGGCATGAAGATCCACAGAACAAAGATGGGATATGTGAAGACTCATCTGAATGAGCAACAGCGCACTGCATCAGCAGATAAGACGTCGGAATCTCTGCTGCCACGCGCTCCACGAGTTTCTTTCTACTTTGCAATCATTGTAATGTATTGGAAGACGAAGTTCATTTTCTTGATCACTGTGAAAAGTTTGATGCCAAGAGAAATATTTTAATGAAGGGCATACAATGTCTTAATGCTTCAATTATTGTTCCAAGCCAGTTAATGACTATGGAGAATGCTCACTCATTATTAGGGATATTTGTGTATGATTGTTTTGTTCTTCTATGATAACCATATTGTGTCTCATAAACCCCGAGGTTTCATGACAATAAAATTTATTCTATTCTATTCTATTCACACACACAGAGACTCGCACATATACACACTCAAACACACACACACACACACACACACACACACACACACACACACACACACTCACGCACGCACGCGCACGCACTAACACACACACACACACACACACACACACACACACACACACACGCACACACACACACACGTGAGAGAGCGTTTGCATGCATGCGTGGGTGTATACGTGCTTGCATGCATGTGTGTGTGAGTGTGCGTGTGTGTGTGTGTGTGTGTGTGTGTGTGTGTGTGTGCTTGCGTGCGTGCGTGCGTGCGTGCGTGCGTGTGTGTGTGTGTGTGTGTGTGTGTGATCCGGAGAGAGAGAGAGGGTGAAGAGGGGAGTGGCTGTGGAGGGAAGAGGAGGTTGGTGGGGAAATGTGGGGGGGGGGGGGGGGGGGGGGGGGGGGGGGGGGGGGGAGGGAGTGTTAAGGCACGTCAGATTAGAGTTAAACCTGCACTAAAAAAAACTTTATTTGGTTATACATGACGCTGACAACGACAGACTTTGCAACGAGATGTCTCCCCCACTCTGAAAGTGTCGGTGGCCCTGAAAAGGGCCTGGAACTGCAGGAGAGAGTTCTGCTCGTCTCGCGTTGTCTGACTGGCCCTGAAGCCGATCATGGACGCTGCCGTGTCCTGCTCTTCTTTCGTCACTCTCCATCTCCGGTACTCAGGCCTGGACATCTGCTCATCCCACACGTTGCCGTGGTAAAGGCGGTGGGACGGCGTGTCCTTTCCATGGCCATCACAGGCATTCCTCTCGGTACAGGCCGTCACCTTCTTCTTCTTTTTCTTCTTCTTCTCCTCCAGTGTGTGTGTGTGTGTGTGTGTGTGTGTGTGTGTGTGTGTGTGTGTGCGTGCGTGCGTGTGTGTGTGTGCGTGTGCGTGTGTGTGTGTGTGTGTGTGTGCGCGCGTGCGTGTGTGTATGTGTGTGTGTGTGTTCGCGAGTGTGTGCGCGCGCGTGCGCGCGCGCGCGCGTGTGTGTGCGTGTGTGTATGAGTTTGTGTGTGCGAGAGAGTGTGTGTGTGTGTGTGTGTGTGTGTGCGTGCGTGCGTGCGTGTGTGCGTGTGTGTGTGTGTCAAGAAAGCGTCTTATTCGTGTATTTTCTGTTATACTCGAAGCGCTGTCGGCTTGTAGCAGCAAAGATATGAGAACTGCCATAGCTTTTATTATTTCGATTATTATCATTTTGAATGTTGGCTAGAGCTAATGCTGCTGTGTCTCTGTGTGGTTTTCTTTTTATCATATACATTTCCAACTGAAAGATCAACAAAAGGGAGCCCTGGATTGTTTCCCTTACCGTGCGCTTTTCTGCTCTCTCTTAAAGAGAGCGACACATGTGAAGTGGCTACATAGTTATTAAAACTTAATGCACCAAGGCTTTGCTTAATAACGACTTTGCTTAAATGGACAGGCGCAAGGCCATCGGGTGAAATCCCTAAAAACAAATGAAATAATCGAGGGGGGGTTGTTTATTTTATCTGTTTTTAGTTTAATATTAATTTCTGGCTCAAATTTATGCTACATCTGAAAACGCTTATATGGATCAGTGTGAAATCCTAAATGTGGCGTGTAGTCCTACACAAACAGATTTGGCAGTGAAAAGCACTGGAGGGGCGGGGGGAGGAAGGGGGGAGAGAGGGATGCGTGTGGCCAGTTGTATAACCTATATTCTTTTGTCAGATGTCAACGGTTTCAGGTTGTCTTGTCACCTGATCGGTGGAGAGTGGACAGAAGCGTCCAAGATCACCTGAGGTAGAGAGAGCGGGAGATTCGACCAACCAGGACGTGCGACATGTGTCTGTTGTTGTGCCTTGAACAGTATGTCCGTCACCCTGCCTTATGAAACCCCCATGGGACGTGGCCTTCCTCACTTTCCTGCTTTGTTGACTGCAGACAAGCCTACGTTGACACCGATTAGGAGGGTTACCGGACAATTTAGCCCTGATTTAAGCTACGGTATCCTGTAACGGTGATTCTGAAGCCTGCGAAAACACGAGACCTGTGCAACTACGATCACCCTCGTCACCAAGACCCAATATATACAACAGTCTGCAGGCGTATTTCTTGGCGCCCCAAGACCGATATACAACACTGTACGGGGGCGAACTTCTTGGCGCCGAAGCGCCCCACCATCCTGGACATGCGAGAAACCCTCTTCTCATGGGCACACACTGCGTGTACTCTGTGGCTAACAAACTCACTAAATCGCAAGTGTCGGTTACACTATAGGAGGCTCACAGATTCGGCAATGAAGGTGACAGAATCAACAAGACGCCCGTCAGGCAATCCGTGCCACCGTACTAATTGACATTAACTCTCGGTCACTAGACACTTTTCACAACCACCCTTTTTTTACCACACTCACGTGCTTTTGATCTCGTAGCGAAACAAAATATTAAAAACCTTTCATTAGCTGTATGACAAAACTATCGTAATCCTATTCGATAGCAGGCCCTTGCCTATCTTTAAGCTTTTCGTTCGCAGGATCGGACTAATCAGTAAAACAGACGTGATTGCTTTTTTGCTCTTGGTGTCAAATACAGACGCACCACAGTCCATAATACTGTGGTGTTTTCACCCACCAAGGGTTCAGAAAAGAATCCAACAGCACCCCCAAAGCAGTCAACTAAGGATATAGTAAACGAAACAAAACGGAAGTGTGGAGAGGAAAAAAGTTGCTGAAAAACTAAAAACATTATGCAAACAGTATAAAATGTAGGAGATAAACTTTGAGCCTATGCTTGAGGATGTATTCAAATATGCAAGGGAGATCAAAAGATACGGAACAGTCTGAGTAGTCACCTCTGCTGTTCAATAACCCAAGCATTGTCAGCGGCTAAGAATTGTGCAGATTAGTGCAGAACAACTTTACTTGGATCTCAATCTCTCTCTCTCTCTCTCTCTCTCTCTCTCTCTCTCTCTCTCTCTCTCTCTCTCTCTCTCTGTCTATCTATCTCTCAATCTATAGAGACACTTGACACTTTCACCCTTTGTATGAAGAGCACTTTTCACACACAGTGACTGCCAGAATCCTGTATCTTGAAGGAAGGGTTTCTGGCAGCCAGAAAACACCAGTCATTTAGAAGAGTAAGCTACCACATGTCAGGAGATAAGTATATTTTGGTGAGATTCCGCCAAGAAAAGGAAAGTAATTGTGTCAGGGAAAACCCAGCGTGTCAAGATGCTGGGCTGTCACTTTCAGGATTGTCTATAGTCTGGCAGGAAGTGGGCCCGTGGCTGAGTTCCATAGTCTACTCTCACTGACTTTATTACAAATAATGTATTGCGTTTATGCTACAGATGATTGTCACATACTGTCGTTGGAGCGAAAGCTTTACATGCTGCAATAACTGTTTTCATAGCAAGGATTTTTCTTGGTCCAAAACCTACCTGGAATGGCTTATGAATCACGATATTCTAGTCTCTCTCTCTCTCTCTCTCTCTCTCCTCTCTCTCTCTCTCTCTCTCTCTCTCTCTCTCTCTCTCTGTGTGTGTGTGTGTGTGTGTGTGTGTGTGTGTGTGTGTGTGTGTTCTTCTTCAATTTAATGTCTTCCCACTTAAAGTAATTCCAGACGGATTATGTAATGGTGTGTGTGTGTGTGTGTGTGTGTGTGTGTGTGTGTGTGTGTGTGTGTGTGCGTGTGTGTGTGCACGCGCGCACCCGCGCGCACGCCAGTGTATTTGCGTACGTGAGTGTGCGTGTGTGCGTGTGTGTGTGTGGTGTGTGTGTGTGTGTGTTGTTGTTGTTGTTGTTGTTGTTGTTGCTGTTGTTGTTGTTTTTGTATATGAGGGGTTGTTGAAAGTTAAAAGATAAATTCCTACTGGACTGCGTGATAAATGTCGGCATAACGAACAAAGAAAAGCATAACTGTTTAAGATTTTTGGTAATGTCAGTGGAGTCGATGTATTATGTGAAATATTAGAACCAGCTTTGTGCACTGCATTCTTTACTCTTGGACGATCTAGTAATAGGTGACGCACGCTAAGAGTTTCACCACACATACATGTAACATTTTTTACTGTATTTGACTCGAAGTGAATTTAAACGCATCTTATGAATTAAAGTTACTACCTCTCTAGATGTCGTGTTTTCAAATTTATCTAATAGTGTCTGGGGGCGAATGTCGGGATTTGCTTGTATACAGTATATTCTCTCTCTCTCTCTCTCTCTCTCTCTCTCTCTCTCTCTCTCTCTCTCTCTCTCTCTCTCAATCTGTATATGTGCATTACGTTTTGTTTTTTTTTAATCTCGAACATTATTTATTGTATTCCATTTGATTGATGATGGTGTTGGGTTTGTTGTTGGTACTGTTGTTTTCTTTTCAATCTTCTTTTGGCT
>JADBJO010013785.1:0-2500 GCA_016801955.1 Conus betulinus
ACACATGCCTTTTTTTTTCAACCGGCCCGTGCCCCGTTAAGGGACTAAGTATGACTAGCGACTAAGATTTACAAAACTTTTAACAAACATAGGTGTACATGTCTTCACAACATTAAAAAGTTCATCCATTAACATTTATGTTTTGTGAAACTGTGTGCTTTCTGTGCAAAAAAAAAATGTGTTTAGTGTTTATAGCCCTCCCAGATAGGCGTTATACTTTTTACATCCGTAATTGACTGCAGTGCCATTTTGGCTTTTTCGAGCTCACGCATTCGTTAATATAATTTCTTCCAAATTGGATACAAAATGACACTCAGACTGCGTTTGGTCATTAACAGCCTTGACCCATCATTTGTTTGCACACTTTCAGTTAATGCAAACAACTCCTGTGTGGTCTAGTGGTTTAGGATTCCTGGCTTTCACCCAGGTGGCCCGGGGTTCAATGCCCGGCACAGGAACTTTATATTTGTCTTTCCTTCCTGTACTTCCATTTCCTAACTTTTCCTTCTTCTCCCCTTACTTTTCTTTTTTTTTTCTGCTTCCCTTATCTCCCCCACCACCACCATGGTATTTCTTGTCCTCTGACTCAGCATTGATGCTCTCGCCTCTTTCCCTCTTTCTGGTGATTATTTAGAGTACTTATATAGCACCTGTCCCCGGCCAGAGACCAAGCATTAAGCACTTAACAATCCGCATTCTCGTTTACACAACGGGCTGATTATCTGGGAAGAGCCGACTGGAGAGAGCTGCCTGCCTGCTGGCGCTTCATTCAGTCGTTTCACGTGTCATTCAGTTAATATTGTTCATTCAATTTAACAACTCTTTCATTCTTTCCATTTTCCATGGCACAGAGTGCATGCTATGTGTAACGTGTCATCCACACCAACCGCCAAACTGGCCTTCTCTTCCGAAAGTTGGTGATGGGATTTTTACGTGTGTGCAAGATGTTATGTGTGCGTTCACACACGGAGCCTCGGTTTATAGTCTCATTCGAAGGACTGTATGTGGGAAATGGAGTCAGAACCAATGTTAACTCTGAAGGGAAAATCCCCCTGTACCGAAACGGTCCGGTGGAAATTCGAACCCGCAACCCCAGGATCACCAAGATTACGAGTCCAACGCTCTACCAACCGAGCTATTCCAGCCCCCAATAACAGATAAGAGATTTTCACGTTTCCTTCTTTTTCGTGCCTCTGCTTTCTGGAGAGAGAGAGAGAGAGAGAGAGAGAGAGAGAGAGAGAGAGAGAGAGAGAGAGAGAGAGAGAGACAGAGAGACAGACAGACAGACAGACAGACAGACAGACAGATGACAAAAGTATGCACAAACTGGCGAAGATACCAAATGGATTGTAAAAAATGAAGCAAAACCTTAAAAATAGTAATAACTTCTGCATTACCTTTTGTATGCTCTGTTCTTTTTTTTAAACGTATCTCTCTCTATCCCTCCCTCCCTCCCTCTCTCTTCCTCTCTCTCTCTCTCTCTCTCTCTCTCTCTCTCTCTCTCTCTCTCTCTCTCTCTTCTGAAAAAAGGCACAAAAAAGAGAGAAAAGTGAATATCTGTATTATCAGAAAGGGGAAAGCAGCGACAGCAAAATTAATGGTGACTCAGATGTTAAGAAATACCGTGGCAGTAGCTTTAAGGGAAGGAAGGGGAGAAGGGTAGAAAGAAACAAATATTAAAGCAAAAAGAATTTTAAAAAAAAGGGGGGGGGGGGGGGGGGGGGGGGGGGGGGGGGGGGGGTTTTGAGAAATCAGTGCAGAAGTACAAACGGCAAACAAACAACAAAACAAACAAAAAAAAAAAAGTTCCTGTGCCGGGAATCGAACCCGGGCCGCCTGGGTGAAAGCCAGGAATCCTAACCACTAGACCACACAGGAGCTGGTGTTCAGGCAGAGAAAGTACACTGACATGGACAGGTCAGAGCGGTTGATGACCACTCCCAGTCTGACTGAACAAACCTTGTCACCGTCACATTAATTTTGGTTAAGGCCAAGATTACCTTTCTAACTGCGCCTAACACAAATATGTGTCAAACAAAAAAAATGAACCCCACCCCCACCTCCAAACACACACTCGTCCTCTGATTCAACTGCCCATTCTACCTGTAATAAAACAATTCACCCTGTCTTGTCTATTTATTCACTATAATGGTCGAATTCACCCTGTGTTGTCTGTTTGCTCACTATAATGGTCGCATTCACCCTGTGTTGTGTATTTACTCACTATAATGGTCGCATTCACCACCTGTGTTGTCTATTTCCTCAATATATGGGTCGGCGTGCGTTTGCACATGACAAAGTGGCCTCGGCAAAAAAAAATTAAAAATCCTTGTCTTTTTATATATTATTTCATAATTATCATTTTTTATTTATTTTTTTTATTCATTTATTTATTTATTTCGAAAGCGTGGAAAGCGATCTGTGTTTTCCGTGGACATACTCTTCTCTCAAATAAAACACAAGGAGGCTTAATGAATCTGTTAAGATTTTGTCCCTATTT
>JADBJO010013785.1:15000-20000 GCA_016801955.1 Conus betulinus
TGGATACTCTAGTGGTGAGAGGAGTACTGGTAGTGAACAAAGACGTGGTGGTTTAAACTCCAGTGTTACCAGGAGTAGTGGCAGTGTACGTGTGGACGAGGTGGTTCTCTCTGTGCTAGAGGTGGTGTCAGTGGACAAGGACGGGGTCAGTGTCAGTGTGAACCACCCCAGGACCGGTCAGCCCTCCCCTCCAGTCAACAAGAGTCCCGGTAAATAACCCTCCCCCCACAAGATCCACACGCACTCGATAGGACAGGCAGGGTCATTTTGCTCATTTGAGTTTTCTTGTCTATAATGTTGAACATCTTTATTCTAAACTTGGCGACTTATCTTTTATGAACTATGTATCAATGTTTGATTTTGCAAGCTTAACTGAGACTTTTGTGGATAACGCATTTGATTACAATGAAATTTTTACAGGTCATGTTAATTTGCTGCCCCAGTAAAAAAAAAATTGTCCCGTCAAGGGAGAAATTCTGGTGGCGTTTTTGCTGCTTGTGAGAAAATCATTGGCAAGTTTTCTGTCAGTCATTAATGTAAACTGTGCAAATACGGTTGTTGTGAAACTACATAAATCTGTTCTCCAATGTGATACAGATATCTTAATAATTGCTAGCTATATTGTGCCCGAAAACGGTCCTTTGTACGATCAGTTGCAAATTAAAGATGGAATTATCTGGTTACAAGAAAGTATTTTGGACATTGTTCGAAATCAAGATTTTGATATTATGTTAATGGGTGATCTGAATGCTAGAACTGGAAACGAACAAACAAAAGAAGAACAAATGATAAATTATTCTCCTTTTGGGGATATGTATGAAGATATTCATGATGACTGTTCAAATGAATTACTGTTTACAACGAAAATCGAAAGATGACGATATAAGTAACTTTGGTAAGTCGTTTTTAGATTTATGATTTCTACTTAATTGTATTACTGCTAATGGTTGTTGTTCCAACTATACCAGTTGGGACTTTACTTATATTTCCCTTCATGGCTGTAGTGTTACTGATTATGTGATATTGTCTGAAGATTTATTTCTAAAACTAATTGTGATTTAAATATTGGTGACAAGATAGATTCATGGCACTTACCTGTGGAATTTAGGTTTAATAATAGAGATCGAAATAGTAATATTGCCCAATCTGTGATCGAACTTTTACCTGAAGATCGAATTGTTTGGTCTGATGAATTTATAAATGAATATAAAGAACAACAACAATCTAAGGAGTTTACACAGTGCATGTTAAATGCTCAGACAGAACTTAGTTCTGACATCAATATGTCTATTGATATATTTGCTAAAGCACTATGAAGTTCAGCTGCATGCATGATTAGAACTGTAGGAAACGGCCACAGAAAGAAAAATGAGTGATTTGACGAAGAGTGTGCTCGAAAAAGAAAAAGGTTAGACAGCTTTTAAGAAAATTTAAATGTGATAAGAAGGGAGTGGAAGAGAAAAAAAATGCTTACGTCACAGAAAGAAAAGATTACAAACTCATGCTATACAAAAAGAAAAAAGAGTTAGACGATATTAAGCTAGATAAACTCAAACAATCAATGAATGATTCAAAATTGTTCTGGCAAACAGTTCGATCCATTAACAGGAAATGTGTAATCCATAACATTACAACAGAACAATGGCATGAACACTTCTTTAACTTATTTAATGAACCAAACAAAGAACTACATGCAGAAGAGACTAACTTTACTGGAGACTCAGATGAGGGAAGCCTTGAGGTTCCTCATAATGCCCTTATTTCTAGACATGAGATTTACGCCAATATTGGTAACCTCAAAGCTGGAAAGAGTTCAGGGCCAGATAAGATCATAGGCGAATTGTTAAAAAATGCAGATGTTTCCGTTATTGATTTCCTTGTAATGTATTGCAATAAGATATTTGATCTCGGAGTTTTCTCCTTGGAATGGTCAAAATCTATTATTATTATACCGATACATAAGAAATGTGATGTTGATCAGCCAAATAATTACAGAGGTATTGCTTTAACCAGCGTGTTGAGCAAAGTTTTTACAAACATCTTGAATAAAAGATTACTAAATGGGCAGAACAAGAACAGAAAATAATAGAAGAGCAAGCAGGCTTCAGACAAGGATATAGTACTGTTGACCATATTTTCATTCTATATGCAATAGTTAGTAAATTTTTGGTTAGGAAAGCAAAATTTTATGTTTCCTTCGTCGATTTTAAACAGGCTTTTGATTCTGTTGATAGAAATTTATTGTGGTCGATTTTGAGAAAAATGGTGTGAAAGGTAAAACTGTATTGGGCACTGAAAGGTATGTATAATGAGGTATTAGCTTGTGTGCGCAATCAGGGTTGTTACACAGATTATTATTTAAGTGCCAGAGAGGCGTAAGATAAGGATATCTCCTAAGACCATTATTGTTTTATTTTTTTTATCAACGAATTAGCTACTGAAGTGTCCAAAACAGGCAAACACGGTATCCAACTCATCCCTGGTGCATTAGAATTATTTCTTTTATTGTTTGCTGATGATGTTATCTTATTGTCAGTCTATTGTTGGACTCCAGAACCGGTTAAATGGCCTTAAAAGAGAAGCTGACAGATTACGCTTGACAGTTAACCTTGAAAAAAAAAAATAGTGTTTAGATTGGGGGGCTACTTAGCTACAAGAGAAGATGGTTCGATGGAAATGATCAAACTGCTGTAACTAATTCTTATAAAATACTTAGGAACGTCCTTCACAACTAAACTGAGTATTTATCTGCCTTGTCTGATGTTTGTAGGCAAGGAAGAAGAGGTACTGTAGAAATAATCAAAACATTGAGAAAACTAGGTGCAATAGAGCCGGGTCTGTTCTAGAAACTGTTCGATTCTCAGATTGAACCAATCCTAACATATGCTGCTGAAGTATGGGGATTAGAGGAAGAAGAGAAACGAATCGAAGTAGTACATACATTTGCTATTAAAAGATTCCTTAATGCCCCCCTATGTGCCTCAAATAAAATAGCATACGGAGAAAAACAGGTAGATATCCACTTCATATAAGAACTTCTGTGAAATGTATAAAATATTGGATAGGACTGATTAATTTACCTATGACAAGAATATGCAGACAGGCCTATGAAATGCTTTGTCGTTGCATGAATCGGGACATTTCAACTGGGCATCAAATATTCACAAAATTTTGACTGTAAATGGATTCGGAATAGTATGTTAAACCAGGGGGTGGGTCATGAAAACAGTTTTTTTCTTTATTTAAAGACAGGATTATCGCATGTAGTAAACAAAATCTGCACTCTGAGTTAAAAAAATGATAGATATAGATGGTACCATTCCTTTAAGGATACATTTCAAACAGAGAAATACTTTACATGTGTTAGGAACTACTGGCACAGAATTAATTTGATAAGATTTCGGTTAAGAGTAAATGGTCTAAAAAATGGTAAAAGATGGTTCCTAAATGCTTCAATTAATCAGGAAGATACCAGTTGTCCATCTTGCGACAATGAGTGTGAAGACGGGGTGCATTTTTAAAATGTTACTGTGAAGCTTATAAACATATTCGAAAGAACTGTTACTGTTTAGTATCCTTTTCTGGAGTTCCAAATGAAATTAGTGTCGCGAATATTCTTTCAAGTGATAATTCCAATAGGTTACAAGAATTAGCTAGATATATCGTTCTTTCGACGCAAATTAGACCCCCCCAAAAAAAAAGATGAATGCCTCTAATGAGATATGATAATTAATTTGCAGAACAAAATGATCCTGGCGGGGGAAGGAATAGGGAAGGGGGGGGGGGGGGGGGGGGGGGGGGCGAGTGTAAGGGAGGAGAAAGGGCTAGGTGAATGAGGTGAACGAATGTCCGGGAGTGTGAGTGGATGTGTATGTGAGTGAATAATGCGCGCGCGCGCGCGCGCGCACACACACACACACACACACACACACTCACACTCACACACACACACACACACACACACACACGCCTCCCTCTCCTTCCGACGTTGTCAACTAGTTCGTCCTCTAATTCAACTGCCCATTCTACCGATAATAAAGCAATCACCCTGTGCTGTCTGTTTGCTCACTATGATGGTCGCAATCACCCTGTGTTGTCTGCTTACTTTCTATAATGGTCGGCAAGCGTTTGCACATGACAAAGTGGCCTAGGCAAGAATTGTTAAAATCCTTTTCTTTTTAACATAATTTCATAATTTACTTTATTTATTTTTTATTTATTTATTCATTTATTTATCTATTTATTTATGCATTTATTTCGAAAGCTTGGAAAGCGATCTGCGTTTTCTGTGGACATCCTCTCCTCTCAAATAAACACACAAGGAGGCTTAATGAATCTGTTAAGATTTTGTCCCTATTTTGAACCTGAACCTGAACCTGAAGGAACCACCAGGAACCTGGGCACTATTCCTGACGGCAAAAATCAGCTGGTACTGCTGGGTGAGTACCGTGGACTTAGCACACGGTCACCCGCTGTCGATGCTTTGGCACAGCCCGGTTAGCTCAGTCGATAGAGCATCAGACTTTTAATCTGAGGGTCAGGGGTTCGAGTCCCCTATTGGGCGATTTTTTTTCGTACCTGTCGCTGTGACGTATTTGTTTATCTGTATATTTACTTAATATTGTTGATGGTTTTGCCTGTTGGAACTATGCTTTGTTTGTTGATTTTTGTTTGTTTGTTTGTTTTGGTCTCACAGACAAAGACACACGCACACAGGCATATGCGCGCTCGCGCGCGCGCGCACGCACACACACGCACCCATGCGCACGCACGCACTCACACACTAGTTTTGCCTGTTGGACACAATGCTTTGTTTGTTGATTTGTTTGTTTGTTTGTTTTGGTCGTACAGACAGAGACACACGCACACAAGCACATGAAACAAGTCAAGTCAAGTCAAGTGAGCTTTATTATCTCAATTTGAGAAATTAATTTGTGGTCTCACACATTCACAGCAAATAAACAATAATTTAGCCACATTACCCATTTTCTCACATATGA
>JADBJO010013785.1:33171-35671 GCA_016801955.1 Conus betulinus
GACACTTTGCTTTGTTTGCTGATTTGTTTATTTGTTTGTTTGTTTGTTTTGGTCTCACAGCACACAGGCATATGGAAGAAACACACACACACACACACACACACACACGCACGCACGCACGCACGCACGCACGCACGCACGCACGCACGCACGCACACACACACACACACACACACACACAAACACACACACACGCATACGCACGCACGCACTCACACACAAAGCTGATGGTTTTGCCTGTTGGACACAATGTTTTGTTTGTTGATTTGTTCGTTTGTTTGTTTTGGTCGCACAGACAGAGACACACGCACACAAGCACGTGGAACACATACACACATATACACACATACGCGCGTGCGTAGGCGCGCGCGCGCGCGCGCACACACACGGACACACACAAAGCTAACAACAACAACGACGTCAACAATAAGAATTTAAGCATCAACAGTGCCACACGATAATAGTTGTTTTTGAAAACGAAATTCGCTGGTCCTCACAACAGAACAGTTTTCTTTCCTGGTTTCTGCCCAGTAAGCCACAAAATTTTGACTCTCTGCAATCTCTCATCGACTCACACACACACACACACACACACACACACACACACACACACACACACACACACACGCACGCACGCACGCACGCATTCACGCACGCACGCACGCACGCACGCACGCACACACACACACACACACACACACACACACACACACACACACACACACACACACACACACACACACACACACACACAAACACCTCCGTCTCCTTACGACCAGTTCGTCCTCTGATTCAACTGCCCATTCTACCGGTAATAAAGTATCATTCTGTCTTGTCTGTTTACTCACTATAATGGTCGCAATCATCCTGTGGTGTCTATTTACTCACTATAATGGTCACAATCACCCTGTGTTGTCTATTTACTCACTATAATGGTCGCAATCACCCTGTGTTGTCTATTTACTCACTATAATGGTCAGCATGCGCTTGCACATGACAAAGTGGCCTCGGCAAGAAATTTTAAAATCCTTGTCTTTTTAACATTATTTCATAATTAACATGTCTTTTATTCGTTTATTTATTGATGTATTTATATATTTACTTTTTTTATTCATTTATTATTTATTTCGAAAGCTTGGAAAAAAATCTGTTTTCCGTGGACATACTCTTCTCTCAAATAAACACACAAGGAGGCTTAATGAATCTGTTAAGATTTTGTCCCTATTTTCAACCTGAAACTGAACCTGAAGGAACCACCAGGAACCTGGGCACTATTCCTGACGGCACCGATCAGCTGGTACTGCTGGGGAAGTACCGTGGACGTAGCACACAGTCACCGTCTGTCACTGTTTTTCGCACAGCCCGGTTAGCTCAGTCGGTAGCAGCATCAGACTTTTAATCTGAGGGTCAGGGGTTCGAGTCCCCTATTGGGCGATTTTTTTTTCGTACCTGTCGCTGTGACATATTTGTTTATATCCGCATATTTACTTAATATTGTTGATGGTTTTGCCTGATGGACACTGTGCTCTGTTTGCTGATTTTGTTTGTTTGTTAGTTTTGGTCTCTCAGACAAAGGCACACGCACACAAGCACATACACACACACACACACACACACACACACACACACACACACACACACACACACACACACACACACACACACGTTTGCACATGACAAACAGGCCTCTCGGCAAAAATGTTAAAATCCTTTTCTTTTTAACATTGTTTCATAATTTACTTTTTATTTATATATTTATTTATTTATTTTATTTACTTATTCATTTATTTATTTATTTATTTCATTATCTATCCATTTATTTATTTATTTCTAAAGCTTGGAAAACGATTTGCATTTTCCGTGGGACATACTCCTCTCTCAAGTAAACACGCAAGGAGGCTTAATGAATCTGTTACAACACACACACACACACACACACACACACACACACACACACACACACACACACACACACACACACACACACACACACACGCACGCATACGCACGGATACACACACACACAAACAAAGCTGATGGTTGATAGTTTTGCGTGTTGGAAACTACGTTTTGTTTGTTGATTTGTTAGTGTGTTTTCTTTGTTTGTTTTGGTCTGACAGACAGAGACACGCGCACACACAGCACATGGAACACACACGCACACACACTCACACACACACACACACACACACACACACACACACACACACACACACACACACACACACACACACACACACACACACACACACACACACACACACACACACACCTCCCTCTCCTTACGACGTTGTCGACCAGTTCGTCCTCTGATTCAACTGCCCATTCTACCGGTAATAAAACATTCACCCTGTCTTGTCTATTTACTCACGCGCGCCCACACACACACACACACACACACACACACACACACACACACACACACACACACACACACACACACACACACAAACACACGCACGCACGCAATCACCTTGTGTTGTCTGTTTACTCACTATAA
>JADBJO010013785.1:45671-50881 GCA_016801955.1 Conus betulinus
GGTGTGTGTGTGTGTGTGTGTGTGGTGTGTTGTGTGTGTGTGTGTGCGTGTGTGTGTGCGTACCTACGTGTGTGTGTGTGTGTGTGTGGTGTGTGTGTGTGTGTGTGTGTGTGTGTGTGTGTGTGAGTTCACGCCTACGTGTGTGTGTGTGTGTGTGTGCGTGTGTATGCGTGTGGTTTGTGTGTGTACGTGTGTCCTGTGTGTGTGTGTGTGTGTGTGGGGGGTGTACAAGAGAGAGAGAGGGACTGTTAAGGACAGAGAGGAAGGTTGGGACAGGTGGCACGATAGGTAGATATTTACTTGTCCTGGTCGTTTATCTAGCCTTTAGTGTATGTTGATCGGGGAAATTATAATATATGATATATCAAATAATATCAAATGGAACAAGCAGGATTGAAGCATAATGCCGGGGGATGGATGGGGGCAGGGGAAAGTTTTGTGGATTGGGATGGGAGGCATCAGGGTTGAAAGGAGGACACAATAGGTGGTCTCAAATACTCAGCCTAATGATTATGGAGACCCTCCGACGGTGGTGAAGAGGATCCAAAAAAAAATAGAGGAAAGGAGTGGGGGGTGGGTGGGGGGCTAACCATACATATCATATAATCGTAACTCTTTTATATCAATTTCATACAACACAACAATTTTAGTTTAAAAGTACATCAGTGGTGTGTGTGTGTGTGTTGTGTGTGTGTGTGTTGTGTGTGTGTGTGTGTGTGTGTGTGTGTGTGATCCATATTTTTCCATTCAGATTGCCCTTCGCCACAATGATTTCTTGAGTTGACGTACTGATTCTTTGTTAATCTTGTGATCATTGATGTGCTTCGCAATCCATTTTTCTTTTATGTGTGATGACAAAACTTCTCTCTCTCTCTCCTCTCCATCTCTCTCTCTCTCTCTCTCTCTCTCTCTAGTCTCTCTCTCTTCTCTCTCTCTCTCTTCTCTCTCTCTCTCTCTCCAACAAAACAACAAAACACCCTCTCTCCTCTCTATATTCTCGCTAAACCCCTCTCTTCTCTCTCTCTCATCTCTCTCTCATCTCTCACATCCCTCCTCTCTCTCTCTCGCTCTCTCTCCTCTCTCTCTCTTCTCTCGCTCGCTCGCTCCGCTCGCTCCCTCGCTTGCTCGCTCTTCATCAAAACAGTTACAGTTAAATACACCGTGTTTTGTTGTTGGTTCTCACTTGTGCAATATCATAGTTTTTACATGTTTCGTTTAGTTTTACTCTTTCCCGTTTTAAAGTTCCCGCTTCCTCGGGGGGGGGGGGGGGGGGGGGGGGGGTGGGGGTGGGGGTGGGGGGGGGGGGGGGGGTGGGGGTGGGGGGGGGGGGGGGGGGGGGGTTGGGTGGGTGGGTGGGGGGGGGGGGGGGGGGCGGGGGGGTGGGGGGTGGGGGGGGGTGGGGGGGGGGGGGGGGGGGGGGGTGGGGGGGTGGGGGGGGGGTGGGGGTGGGGGGGGGGGGGGTGGGGGGTGGGGTGTGGGGGGGGGGGGGGGGGGGGGGGGGGGGGGGGGGGGGGGGGGGGTGGTGGGGGGTGGGGGGGGGGGGGGGGGGGGGGGGGGGGGGGGGGGTGGGGGGGGGGGGGGGGGGGGGGGGTGGGGGGTGTGGGGGGGGGGGGGGGGGGGGGGGGGGGGGGGGGGGGGGGGGGGGGGTGGGGGGGGGGCCGGGGGGGGGGGGGGGGGGGGGGGGGGGGGGGGGGGTGGGGGGGGGGGGGGGGAGGGGGTGGGGGGGGGGGGGGGGGGGGGGGGGTGGGGGGTGTGGGGGGCGGGGGGGGGGGGGAGGGGTTGGGGGGGGGGGGGTGGGGGCGGGGGGGGGGGGGGGGGGGATGGGGGGGGTGTGGGGGGTGGGGTGAGGGGGTGGGGGGGGGGGGGGGGGCGGGGGGGGGGGGGGGGGGGGAGAGAAGAGAGGAGCAAAAAAAAAACCCGGTTATAATATCCGTGCAAAGTTCATGATTCCTAACTACTGGAGAAAAAAAAAAATGGTTTATTTCATGTATTGTTTCGTTGTTGGTTGTGTTTTTTGTTGGGTTGATGCTTGTTGTTTATGATTTGTTAGTAGTAACCGTCCAAAAAAACAAAGAAAAAAAAAGAAAAAGAAAAAAAAAATCGCCATCGCCCAATATGGGACTCGAACCCCCTGAACCCTGCAGATTAAAAGTGCTGATTCCTCTATCTTAATACCTACTTAGCTAACCGGGCTACGTTTACGGAATTGGGTGTCATGACATATCATGGGGGGTGTGGGCGTTACTCATGTTGGTCCTTTGAAAAAAAAAAAAAAAAAACAAGAACAGAAAAATAGAAAAGAAACGCTATTTATCAGTAAAGGCAGAACGATACAGCTGACCAAACGCACTTACGCACGTAGATTATATCATGTTGGACAATGAATCGTGCAGACTTAGAGGGTTCATAACCTTAACTAAATGCCTCATTAAAAAGGAGAAAAGAAAGAAAGGAATAGAGAATAAATAAAGACACATGAACAGGGAAACGAATTTTTTATTTTTCCCCCCACCCTCTCTAGGTGCTTCGCACACATCAGCTACCCTAGCCCCTAGACCCTACCGTTATATCATCTCATCTCGGGCGGGGATCATCTCCCCCCCCCCCCCCCCCCCCCCCCCGTCGCGCTTTTCTTGATGCGTCTTTAGCTGGTCGCGGATGTGGTGGGGGGGGGGGGGGGGTGGGGTAGGTGGGGGGGGGGGGCTGGGGGGGGATGTGGGTTAGGTCCAACTGGAATCCTTCCTTACACGTTCACGCGTTCGAAAAAGGTGTATTTGATAGAACTTTAAAAAGCGGTAGAAGGAAATAATATTTTTTTTAAAAATATTTCCGTGGGACAAGAAACTGATTGGCGTGATCAAATATTCAAATGTCTCTCTCTCCTTCTCTCTCCTTCCTGACCACACTTCTTTCCAGGGGGATGTGTGTAAGGGTCGGAGGGGGTGGTGGGTTTGTTTATGTTGGTTGGGGGGGAGTGTTTGGGGGAAGGAGTGGTCCCGAGGTGGATGAGAATGAAGGGCAACACAACAAAGTTCCTGTGCCTGGGAATCGAACCCCCTCCTGGGTGAAAGCCATGATCCTAACCACTAAGAACCCACAGGACTGATACGACGGAGTGAACAAAGTAATCACCATCAGTGACTGCCGCCGAGCTATTTCTTTTTAGTTATGGCATGGTTTGTTTTTTTTTTGTTTTTTTTTTTTTTGGAAAGCTTTTTTTTTTGTTATTTTTTTGGGGGAAATCTGTTTGATCTCGTCCTCTCTCTTCGCCCCCGACTCCCGCTCTCCTCATCTCGCTCTCTCTCCGTCTCTATCTCTCTCTCTCATCTCCTCGCTCGCTCTCTCCCCTCCAATCTCCTCCGCCTCTCCTCCTCTCCTTTCTCCCCCCCCCACCGTCTCTCTCCCTCATCCCTCCCCCCCCCCCCCCCCCCCCCCCCCCCCCCCCCCCCCCCCCCCCCCCCCCCCCCCCCCCCCCCCCCCCCCCACCCCGACGTCTGAGATTTAAAAAAAATGGAATCCTAACCATTAAATCACAACAGCGACAATAACATCACAACGTTAACAACAACAGTTGATATTAGAATTCTGCCCAGTGATATGTAAAGTTGTGCGACAATATCTTACATTGTAGCCGAAAAATGGCAGAAAAATCAACATGATGATTGAGGCCATTCAACTGGATGTGAAGCCAAATTGGCAGAGTTTATCTACTGAGTGCAAATAAATAAACCAATGAATAAATAAAATGAATGAATAAATAACATAAGTAAATGAATAATAAATAATTCAAATCCACAACAAACTACGAGGAGAATATGAAAAGACACCAAAGTTATGGTGGAAAATATTATTAAGGAGGATCGATGACGTCTTCTTACCTGTATAAAATGTGGAGGGTGAATTATACTGTTGATGTTCATTTCTTTTTCTTTTCCCCTTCGCTTTTTTTTCCTCAAGGGCTAAAACCTCTATGCTGAATGTTCAATTCAGTTGCTGAGAGCACCTAGAGCATGGAATACTTTCAAATACGCCAACTCTCGCAAACGCCAACGGGAGGCAAACATAAACATAAGATATATAATATATATCTATATTTCTAGATATATTTTTTTTTTTTATTATATATATTTTTTTTTTTTTTTTTTTTTAATGACAAATCTTATTACTGATGGGGTGACTCAACCCCCTGGAACCCTCAGATTAAAAGTCTGATTGTTCCATCGAAATGAGCGCGACTAGGCTCCCGTAGGGGTACATACTGGCATAACAAAGGCATTACTACTTACAAAGTTTTTGTTTAGAAATCTCACAGCTGCTACCGGTTGGTGTAAAACAAAAAGAAAAGAAACAGAAGAAGAAGAAAATAAAAAAAATAATAATAAGTTTAAAAAAAAACAAAGAAAAAAAAAAAAAACGTCGTTTTCATCCTAGTCAGCAATTCATCCTACGACATTTTTGACATAGCCAATTGCGGGACGCGGCTCTATAAATCCAGTTGTACAACATGTGTTGTGTGTGTGTGTGTGTGTGTTTGGGTTGTTGGGTGTGTGTGTGTGTGTGTGTGTTGTGTGTGTGTTGGTGTGTGTGTTGTGTGTGGTGGTCAGAATAAATGGAACGTTCCCACTATGTGCTCACCCCGTCCCACGTTTACACTTCTTCTGCACACAGGGAGAGAGAGAGAGAGAGAGATAGAGAGAGAGAGACAAAAGAGAGAGAGAGGATGGGTTGAAACAAGTGGAGAACCCCGGAGAGTTTGGGGTGGCTCTGTCGGGGGTGGGGGGAGGGCGGGGGGGGTAAAAATTTATTAATTATGATTATTTTATTTTTCATTTCCTTTGCCTTCCGTACTTCTAATGGGGTAAGTTGGCTGCTAGTGTTGTTCGTTCGTCGTTGTCAATGTTGTCACTGTTTTCCCCTTTAAAAAAAAAAAAAATCTTTTTTAATGTTATCCTCCCTTATGTTCTCCTCGATCCGATCCACCCAAAAAAACTATTCTAGATTTTAAGAAGTGAGTTCGTTTTTTTTTTTTTGTTTTTTTTTTTTTTTTTGTTTTTTTTTTTATTATTAAATAAAAAATAAAAAAGTAAATAAAAAGGTCAACAGAATACTAAAGGCACAATGCACGCGTCGTATGTCGAACGAATGTGGAGTACATTCCAGCAAACATTGTTTTCCAATTCCAATTCCAAACGTCATTGTGATCATGACTT
>JADBJO010013786.1:5000-10000 GCA_016801955.1 Conus betulinus
GCACAGGGAGACTTTCTTCTACTTTCTTTCTTTCTTCTCGTACGCAGGCTGAGACTCCTGCACACACTGCCTGTGTAGACAGGCAGTGGAGTTTGGTGTGTATGACCGTTTTTTTTTTTCTCCCGCCATTAAGGCAGCCATACTCCAGCTTCGGGGAAGGTGCATGCTATGTGTAACGTGTCATCCATACCAACGGCCAAACTGGCCTTCTCTTCCGAAAGTTGGTGATGGGATTTGACGTGTGTGCAAGATGTTTGTGCGTGCGTTCACACACGGAACCTCGTTTTACAGTCTCATTCGAAGGACTGTATGGGGAATGGAGTCAGAACCAATGTTAACTCCGAGGAAAAAAAAACCCTGTACCGAAATTCGAACCCGCAACCCCAGGATCACGAGTCCGGCGCTCTACCAACTGAGCTATTCCCCCCCCCCCCCCCCCCCCTGCACAGGGAGTCAGATTTTCTTGGACATGGATATATACATTGGCAAGCAAAGTACAGAGAGAGAAGGAAGGAGAGAAAGAGAGAGAGAGAGAGGGGGGGGGAGTAGGAAGAGGGTGGTGGTGGAGGATGGAGAGAGAAAGAATGACAGAGAAGGGGAACAGGAAGACAGGTGAGGGAAAGAGAGAGACAGAGAGCATAGAGAAGAAGGAAGAGAGAAAGGGGGGGGGGGGGGGGGGAACGGAGACAGTCAGAGGAGCACGGGGAGAGGGGGGGGGGAACACAAGTGGGTGTTGTGGGGGGGGGGGGGGGGACAGACAGATGAAGAAGGGGTGGGGGAGAGGAAAGGAAGTAGAGAGGGAAGGAGAGAGAGAGAATGAGACAGGGGGAGAGAAAGAGAGGGATGGAGAGATAAAGGGAACAAACGAAGAGATGAAGGGATGGAGAGAGAGAGAGAGAGAGAGAGAGAGAGAGAGAGAGGAGAGAGAGAGAGAGAGAGAAACAGACACACAGACAGACCTGTGGACAGGACAGACACACAGACAAATAGAGACTGAGACATGCAGAGAGAAATAGTACAGAAGAGAAAAAGACACGCACGTACCGAGAATAAGGGAAATCCGGGAGGGGGGGGTACAGGGGTGGTGGTGGTGAGCAGACAGACAGACAGAGACACAGAAGCAGTGAGCCTCACGGCCACACTGTACCGACCAGACAGACAGACACACAGACCGACTGACAGACAGACAGACAGGCGCCCAGATTCCATCCAAGCCCATGAACCCTAGACTGACAGACTGACAGACAGACAGACTGACAGATAGACAGACTGACCAGACAGACAGACAGAGACAGACAGGACAGACTGACAGACAGATGAGCCAGACAGACTGACAAACAGACAAACAGACAGACGACGGACAGACAGACAGACAGACAGACTGACAAACAGACAGACAGGCGCCCAGATTCCATCCGAGCCCATGAACCCTAGACTGACAGACAGACAGACAGACCGACAGACTGACAGACAGACTGACAGACAGATAGACAGACAGACTGAATGACAGACAGACAGACAGGCGCCCAGAATGACAGACAGACAGACAGATAGACAGACAGACTGAATGACAGACAGACAGACTGACAGGCTGACTGACAGACAGACGGACAGACTGACAGACAGACTGACAGACAGACTGACAGACAGACAGACTGAATGACAGACAGACAGACAGACAGGCGCCCAGATTCCATCCGAGCCCAAGAACCCCTTTTGTCAAGCCCAGCTTCGATTCAGACTCGTCTGCTGCCCCTCCCCCTCCCACCCCCCCACCCCCCCACCCCCCCCCCCCCACCCCGTCGATACTTCGAACGGAAGGATATTCCCTATGCCCACCGCCTGACCTCTCTCCCCTAACCCCCCCCCCCCCTCCCCACCTCCCCAAATCTCATCCCATCCCATCTCCTCCTCCTCCTCCTCCTCCTCCGATCCCCCCCCCCCCCCCCCCCCCCCCATCCCCCCATCCCACATCCCTTTCCTTACTGTCCCAATCCCTACACGTGTACATGTATCTCCTTCATTTAACCATTAAAGGGGGGGGGGGGGGGGGGGGGGGGGGGGGCTCTTCCGTATCCTCTCCTCACCACACCCCCTCCCCGCCCCTTTTGCTTCTCCCTCCATCTCCTCATTCTCCTCCCTCCACCCTCCTCAATCTCCATCCTCCCCCCCCCCCCCCCCCCCCCCCCCAACGGCACTTCCACCTTCCTCCTCCACCCTCTGTTCTGCCCGTCGTTACGTTTCATTTGGGTACTCCGGGAAAAAAAAAACGGGATTAGCGGTCAAGCCAGCCAGTAAGTGTCAAAGTGGTTTTGCCCTCACCCCTCACACTCGCCCTTCCCTTTCCGAACCCCCCCCCCCCCCCCCCCCCCCCTTCTCCTTTGTCTTCTCATCTCATTTCATGCTCTTTTTTCTCCTTCCACTTTTCTCCTCCTCTTCCTCAACTTCCTCCTAATCCTTCTTCTCCTCTCCTGTGTGTGTGTGTGTGTGTGTGTGTGTGTGTGTGTGTGCGTGTGCGCATGTTTAATGCTTTTGTGTATAAGCGTGCATACGAGCGCGCGCGCGTGTGTGTGTGTGTTGAGAGAGATCCGAGAACGCCCAGAGAGCATGCTAGCAGACGACACAGTACAGCAGTAACGCACTACTAGGACGAGTTCATTCATCATTTTCGTCCGTGCTTTTCTTTTTTTTCTTTTTTTTTTTTTAATGGAAGGAAAGATCTTTGTTTTGTCTCTTCCTAAGCCATGCAACAACCCCCAAGCGATGCTGAACACTTCTTAGGTCGATAAGCAGAGAACCCACCTGGTTTTTACGGTTTACCGCGCTTACGCAACGTTTCGACTTGCCCACCAATCCTATGGGACAGCCCAACTTTCTTCTGGTAAGCCAGGTTGAAAGAGCTCACTCCGCTTTTCCGCTGAGCAACCAGTGTGTGTGTGTGTGCGTGTGCGTGCGTGCGTGTGTGTGTGTGTGTGTTGACTGCATTTGTGAACGTGACTGCTATGTCACGTCCGGGCCATGTTAGTTTTGGTCCAGCCGACCGCAAGGGGCCGTATCAGGGCTGTCACCGCATACAGGTCGTCAACTCACAAGTCATTTTGTAAAAAGAAGCAGCAGCTTATTCACACAACCTTTTAAAAATACACCTGCTACACAACACACACACACACACACCGGAAATTGGGGGACTGAGCAGGCAAGTTTAGTGCAAGACAGCTTGTATTTCCCCTCCTCTCTTTCCCTCTTCTTGTAGTCCCCTCCTCCTCCTCCACCCCAACCCCACCCCCCAACCCCACCCCTCCCACCCACCCATCCACCCTCAACCTTCACCCCCCACTCACCCACCACCTTGGTGGTTTTTTTTTTTTTTTTTTTTTTTTTTTTTTTTGTCAGAACCAGTAGATCATGTGTGCTTGCTGTCGTCCCACTGAGAGGTGTGCTTTAATAAATATTCAGGCGTTGTTCATCATGAACGTCGAAACGACAGATGTACTCACCGCTTTGCTTCACCCGCTCACACGACGCGGCGTCACACACGTGCAGAATATAACCATTGTCGTTGTTGAATGTTGTCTGGTTATTTTGACACTGCACTATCCGGTAGTCACTTTTATTAACAGGTAGAAATCTGGGATGACAAGTACGTAGATTTTGTGATCGATATGTCTGTCCCCAGGACAATTGAAGAAACGTCCGGTTAGCTCATTATCAGCCAATCGAATAGATGCTTAATATTGACCAATCGGATTGCATTTTTGTAAGGATAGCAGAATGACTATAACGTCTGCTACCGCAGTCATTAAACGTTCAATGTAGATTGCATAAAACCACGTAACAGTCAATCCTACAGATCAAATACATCGATGACCCATTCAATCCAGACAAGCAACATTTTCCTCGCATCATTTCACGCATCCATTGTCTCAAATGCTGCGCTTGTGTGTGTGTGTGTGTGTGTGTGTGTGTGTGTGTGTGTGTGTGTGTGTGTGTTTTTGCCTTATTTTCAACTATGCTTATAGTCTGTGTTAAACTCTTTTTGTTATCATTTCATTGACCATTATCGTTAACCACTCGTTTGGAAGAAGAACAGCCCTCAGTATTTCCCTGCCAGAGTTACGTTTAACAGACCGTTCTTAATTCTTTTTCAAGCTTAATTTGCAAATAATTATTGGACTCGCTTTGTCGAGACGATCAACAGACTCCAAACGGCAAACTCCATGACCGGAATTACGTTTCCCCAACGCCGGAAGGAACGGTCCTGTCCGCAAGTTCCCAAGAAGGTTCGGTGAAGCGTGCTTGCCAAAGATGGCTACCCCTCTCCTGTGGTGCCTGGCCCCTTGAGCACAATTCTGGACTTTCTTACATAATCAACATCGTTATTGTCATTGGCTTCTTCTCCCATCCTCGTCTGTCTCCTTGTTTCTCTTCCTTATTTTTCTCTACTCTACCCCCCCAACCCCCACCCCCCTCCACCACCCCCACCCCATTTGCTTCTTTTCTTTTTCTCCTGGCCCTGCTCCCCCTGCTCTTCCCTCCTCATCCTCATCCTCTTCCCCCTCCTCCTTTCCCTCCTCCTTGTCGCCCTCCTCCGCCTTCTTCTTCTCCTCCTCTTCTTCCTTCTTCTTCTTCTTCTTCTTCTTCTTCCTCCTCCTCCTTCTTCTTCTTCTTCTTCTTCTTCTTCTCTCTTCCTCCTCCTCCTCCTCCTCCTCCTCCTCCTCCTCTTCTTCTTCTTCTTCTTCTTCTTCTTCTCTTCCTCCTCCTCCTCCTCCTCCTCCTCCTCCTCGTCTTCTTCTTCTTCTTCTTCTCCCCTCCTCCTCCTTCTTCTTTCCTCCTTCTTGTTCTTCTTTCTTCTTCTTCTTCTTCTTCTTCTTCTTCTCCTCCTCCTCCTCCTCCTTCTTCTCCTTTTTCTTTTTCTTCTTCTTTCTTCTTCTCTCATCTTCTTCTTCTCCTTCTCCTCCTTCTTCTTCTTCTTCTTCTTTTCTTCTTCCAACTTGTTTTTT
>JADBJO010013786.1:15000-22500 GCA_016801955.1 Conus betulinus
ACTGGAAGGAAAATAAATGGTAGTACGTAGTTGTTTTTTTTTTTTTTTTTTAATGTCCTTTCTGGCCTTTACCCCTATTAGAGAGCTTTTAAGTTTCAAATTTTGAATGCAGTTAATAGCGAACGTCCAAGAAAACGCAGACAAACGAATTACAAGACAAAACACGACGCGTTTCGACCTCTTAGGTCTTCTTCAGGCAAGATACACTCAGGACAAGGAAAATGAACCAGCAGTCACTTACCTTCATTCACTTCAGCGCAAGATGGGCGTTGAATGAAAACGAGGACAGCCTCATTCTCATTCAACGCCCATCTTGCGCTGAAGTACCCTGAGTGTTTTGTATCTTGCCTGAAGAAGACCTAAGAGGTCGAAACGTGTCATGTTTTGTCTTGTGATTCCTTTGTCCGCGTTTTCTTCGCGGTTCGTTATGAATTACATTTCATTTTTTTTTTTTGGTCTCGTTGGTCCACGTTTCTCTTGGCGATTCACTACGATTTACTTAAGATTTGCTTTTCATGATAGGTAGAAAACTTGTGTGGGAGGTTGATTTGTTGGTTTGCCACTTGCCTGAGCGGGTTTTTTGAAAAGATGCTTCTGTCCTTCCTGCGGAGAAAATGACTGGGTGTGTTAGCAAGCCATGAGGCCTGTGAGTGAAGACATGAAGGAAATAAAAAAAAAAGGAAAGAAATTGAATAGTAAAAAAAAAAAAAAAAAAATAATAAAAATAAAATTTTAAAAAGCCATCAACACTCAACAAGCATATTGCAAATTTTCGGTTTATTTTATTAAATATTTATAAAGCATTAAAAAAAATGAATGGGCTTAATAAAATGACAGCCTGAAGCACAGCAGTTGTATCCTGAAACTGATTATTTTCTCACTCTCACTTCATTTCAATTATCACTCACTGCTTTACAATCTGGTATGCTTAAACTCCATACATATAGCCTACCAGATTGAAAAAAAAAAAAAAATGGGCAGCAATCAACATCATGTGACATAAGAACTAGGGGTAGTCAGTCGAGACTTTAGAAAACAACCGGAAATGAGCTCAAGCGCACACTGATGCGAATCAAGATAGAGAGAGAGAGAGAGAGAGAGAGAGAGAGAGAGAGAGAGAGAGAGAGAGAGAGAGAGAGAAAACGAAAACTAACACGAGAGAGAGAGAGAGAGAGAGAGAGAGAGAGAGAGAAGAGAGAGAGAGAGAGAGAGAGAGAGAGAGAGAGAGAGAGAGAGAGAGAGAGAGAGAATACGTATACGAATGCGAAACCGTATACGAAAGGCCACACACACACACACACACACACACACACACTCACTTACTCACTCACTGACACACACACAAACACACATACACACACTCTCTCTCTCTCTCTCTCTCTCACACACACACACACACACACACACACTCACTCTCATACACTAACACACACACACACACGTGCACGCGCGCGCGAACACACACACACACACACACACACACACACACACACACACACACACACACACTCACTCACTCACTCTCATACACACACACACACACACACACACACACACAGACTCGATTCAAGAAAAGACGGCACCAAAAAAGGCGTGGGCATTTAAAACCCAAGCAAAGATGTGCTCGGACCGTTTGAACGCCAGGCCCAGGCCCAGAGCTCCATGACAGAGGTAGGCCTACAATCTTTACCTCAAGATAAACTGAAGACGGAAACAAAAGATATCAGCACCCAGACGGAGGTCAGTGAGTCTGTTTCGTCAATGATTCAATCGCTTTTCGAGCGCATTGACAGTTTAGAAAAAGACCGTGAAAATCCAGACTGACGCGATTAAAAACTTAGCGCCGAGTCTTGTCTTACAAAAAGAACTAAAGAAGACCGACACATGCCCCTCAGTTGAACTCCTAGCTCCCATACGAAGCCGGGAAAAACTTTCGCGGATGCTGTAAGAACTGCTCCACTGACCCCTGCACCAAAAACATCGGGCAGAACAACGATAAAGCAGAAAGAAAAAACAAAAAACAAAACGAAACAGAACAAAAGCAAATTAGAGAGCTGAAAACTGACGTCAATAATAGCAAGTCCACGCGTGACGTCAAAGCGGAAAAGAATGTTCGAAAGAGTCACAATAGGGAAAAGCTCCCACAAGTCATTCTTTTGGGCGATTCTGTCTTCAGTGGTATCAAAGCAAAGAGACTGGGTTGGTCCTACGACTTGTATGTCCGGTCGGATATAAATGCCGTACCACCGAAGATATTCAAAAAACTTTTAAATGTACCACAGCCGTAATCGAAAAACAGGAGGGAAAACCAGTAGATATAGACGCAGTTGTTGTTCATTGTGGTATAAATGACATCAGATCGTCAGATCCCAAAACCACGTCTCAAAAGTTCACAAAAGTAATCAAGACCATCGCTGCTGACCATCCCAACATCAAAATTGTTGTCAGCAAAATCATCATCCCCGTGCGTGACTCCCAACTTGATGTCAAAAAGAGAACTTTTTAACGCCTTTCTAAGTGAAGGGTTACAATCTATACAGAACGTCTCTTTCATCAACCACTCTAACTTCTCCACCCACGGCAAATTCATGAGGGATGACATCCACCCCAACCCCCGTGGTTCCAGCATCTTGGCGGGCAACGTGGGCCGACATCTGAGGGACATTTTCTGGGAGAGACCGCGAAGAACATCACGCCCTCCTCCTCCCATGTACCACCAGCACTGGCGTTCACCCAACAGCCTAGCTTCCGCAGATACCCTCCTTACCCACGATATGGAAGATCATGGAACATGTTCGAACTTCTTGAGCTTGAGGATTCCTCTAAAATCACATTTCCATAAGAAATGTTGTCTTGGCTTAGTACTGTCTTAGCTTTGTATAAGCTTCAACAGTGCAATGACTGGCTATTGACTGTCTTTGGATTATATTTTTGAGACTTGTTGCCATCACGAAATATTGTTCTCGTTTATTTGATTGATTAACAACACCCCCCCCTCCCCCTCCACCACCACCCACCCCCCTTTTTTTTTTTTTTTTTTTTTTTTTTTTTTTTTTTTTTTTTAATCTAAGTTATTTCTGAGTTATATTTATCATTTTTACGTGAGGTTCATTCGTGTTATTTTTAAAAACAAATAACTGAATTTCTTCAGTTTCCTTTTTCCCTTATCATGACAAAGTCTGTTCCCATTAAGGTTTTACAATGGAACTGCAGGTCTATAAGAACAAACCTGTCTTATCTAACTCAACATCTTGTTTCTTCAAAGTACCAGGTTCTGATTTTACAATCTTTGAATGTAAAACCAAAACAGCCTACCTAAACTGGTAAATTATTATTATCCACCAGTGCATGAGATAGTAAATATAACAGAAAATATTAAGACAGCTATATACATTAATGAAAAAATACAGTATACAGTGTGCGATTCCCCAGCCCCTAAGAATGATCCTAATATTCTTTCATGTGCTGCAAGTCTAAAGTTTAATGATCAACTTATAAATGTTGTTTCTGTCTACTTACCAAAAGGCCCAACAGAAACTAACATGGAATGGATTCGTACAATACAAAATCAAAACAAAAAGTGGCTAATTTGTGGAGACTTTAATGCACACTCTCCTTTTTGGGAGAAAAACTGCACTTTTATCACTAGTCACAGATTTTTAGAAAACATAGTAGACTCAAATCTTTACCTTTTAAATGATGGAAGAGTGACTAGAATTCCAGACAATCCAAATCATAGAGCCACTGCCATTGATCTATCTTTGATCCCCTGCTTTGGCCCATAATTGTACATGGGAACCACTTTGCGACACGCTTGGGAGTGATCATATACCCATTGTTACCACTGTCAATGATCAACAAATATCTAGCGAAAGAGAGATGAAGATGTCATCCCTAAATACAATTATAACTTTGCAGACTGGAGAACATTTAGAGCTTTTTTATGTGCACAAAACATAGATTGCATTAAAGATGATGACATAGATATTTATTACTCAAAATTTACAGAAACAGTACTAAATGCTGCTGATTATGCCATTCCTAAATATGCAGCTCGCAAATCAGATAAACATGCAGGGAATGTATGGTGGAATGATGAATGCCAGAAGGCCGTTGACAAGAAAACAGAAGAATATAAATTATATCTACAAAATCCTGGACAAAAAAACGCATGCTTCAATGAAGAAAGCAAATGTCATGAGTAATAGAACGATTGCAAAAGTCAAGCGGGAATATTGGTCTAATTTCTGCACCAATGAAACACATACCCATAAAGACTTACAGAGGGTGTGGAAAAAAGTTTAATGAAATGAAAAAACGGTGTTCATTTGCCACACTGTCCAATCAAATTTGATGGTAATGATTTACCAAGCAATTCAGAAAAGGCAGAATCATTTGTAGATATGTTTGCTGATATAATGAATGCAAGCAAACTACTACCAAAAAATCATAAACTTTTCAGGGAAAATGAAGAAAGAAATGATGACTATCAAGATCCACAGCGGAGCGGAAAGATGATCTTTATGTCAATGCTCCAATTACTATACGTGAGTTGAGAGAAGCTATACTTTCCCTGACAAACAAAAAGTCATCAGTAGGCATGGACGCTATTTCTAATATCTTACTTAAACAATTGCCAGACAGTTGGGTAATGTTGCTACACGACTTATTTCAAAAGTGTTGGGAACAGGGACAAAACCCTAAAATATGGAAGCATTCTATCATAATACCGATTCCTAAAGAAGGAAAAACGAAAAGTAATAAGAATAATTACAGACCTATATCATTAACTTCGCATGTAGGCAAACTTATGGAAAAAGATAGTTTTAAACAGACTAATATTCTATTGTAATAAAAAACAAAGTGATCCCCCAAAACCAAGCCGGTTTCCGAAAGGGTAGGTCAGCCATTGATCATCTTGTCAAACTGACTACACAGGTAAAACATCAGTTTGCTCGCAGAAAGAATATTCTAGCAACCTTTTTTGATATAAATAAAGCATATGATCGTGTTTGGCATCATAAATTACTATATAATTTGAAACAAATTGTTTTTGTCTGGGAACATCTACTTTTACATAAAAGACTTATTGATGAAAAGAAGCATGCAAACAAAGGTGGGAAATTCCTATTCGACTACACGCATGCTTACAATGGGTATTCCACAAGGCTCGGTAATAGCGCCCCATCTTTTTAATATATTACTTCATGACCTACCTCAATGCTTGTCAAAAAATGTCAACTTAGTACAATATGCAGATGATATTTGCATGTGGATGAATGTGTCCATGAAAAAGAAGTCACCAAAAAGAGAGATAAATTACTATAGAAAAGCTTATCAAATGGAATTAGATAAATTAAATAACTACTTGCTTGAAAATGGACTAACTCTATCAACTGAGAAAACTCATCTGGTTTTATTTAACAATGGTGCTAATCCACCCAATCTACCATCCCTCCATATTGGATCTGATATTTTGGAATATAAACAAAGGGTAAAGTTTTTGGGGGTTTATATTACTTCTAAATTAAATTGGAATTATCACATTGAATACTTGTTATCTAAAGCAAGAAAAACTTTAAATTTTTTGAAAGTTATCAGCAAGCAGTACTGGAGCCAAGATGTCAGAGTATTAAAACATCTAGCGATAAGTCTTGTTCGCTCTAGGCTTACGTATGGTCAAGAAGCTTTTTTCACTGCCAAAATATCTGTTAAATAAATTACAAAGCGTGGATTGTAAAGCTTTTCGATTGGCCTGGGGGTTCCTTTCCATACATCAACAATAGCAACATATAGAGAGGTAGGAGTACTTCCTTTAAATGAATGCCGTCAGCTTGCCATCGCTAATATTTGCTAAAAGCCTCTTTAAGTGAAAACAATGTTGAAAATGAAATCGGCTTAAGGTCAGATGTTGATTTCCCCAAACGAGCCAAAAACATATCATGTCTTAAAAACAATAAAAACTGAAACTCTAGATACTTTTCAACAATCAGAAATAGGATTAGAAGATATGGTGAAAATGTAGTAATCATGTAGTGCTATCCCTCCGTGGGAATTACAAAAAAAGGACATTTTGACATTAATTATACTGATGCAAAGAAAAGTGAGAATATAAATTTTATTGGCACAATTGCGAACGAGCATTTATTTCTCAATTATCCAAATCATCTCAAAGTTTATACCGATGGTTCAGTTCTCTAGAAAATCATGGAGCTGGTGCTGCTTTCACTATCCCCAACTTAAAGGTCAAAAGAGGTTTTTATATTGGAAAGCACAGATCTATATTTACAGCTGAATTAACTGCTATTCTTATGGCTTTGCATTATTTGCTTGATTTTCCGAAAACTGTGACTCAAATTTTTTTTTGTGTCGATTCAAAATCAGTGTTGTATGCCTTAAGCAATTCAAATTCTAGTGTGAGAAAAGATTTGATTTTTGAGATTAATCATTTGGTGCATTTCCTTATTCTAAGAGGTAGTAATCTTACTTTCTTTGGGTGCCTTCACACAGTGGAATACCTTTCAATGAATCCGTAGATAAACTAGCTAAAAACTCTGCAGATTATACAAATGAAGCATATAATTTGAAGATCCCATTATCATTGAAAGAAGGTTATAGCCTACTGCAGAATGCTTGCTGGAAGCATTTTAGAAAGAAACAAAAAGATGTTGGCCACTCATCAGCTGCTGACCATCAAACGAGTTTTGAAGATGTTTTTATATCTAAGTATGGTCAATTATCTAACCTAAGACTTTTAACTTCCCTTGCATATAGATTCAAACTTAATGCTTTTAAGACCAAATTCACTTCCAACACCACATGCGTGTGTGGTGGGAAAATTTCTAATGAGCATATACTTTTCCACTGTAGAAAATGAAAACCTATCTGCCTACTTTTTCGGAAAAGTCCCTGAGGAGGTTTTAGTAAAACCCCTTTTGATTTGTGACATTGTTTTAGGACTTGTTCAGAGTACCATTTTTAGATTCCTTTAATAATTCTACTTTCACGTTTAAATGTTAGTATCCTGTTACCTTCAGCGTTCATGATGTTTTTAAAAATGTTATTCTAGTTATGTTATAGGTTGCAATTTTTATTCACGTTAACATTTTTTCTTCCGATTTCCATCCCAATCCTCCTTTTCTCCTTTTCCCTTTTTTCATTTATACTTCTTCATCTTTTTCTCTCTCGCTGTTTCTCTATCTCTTTATCTCCTTCAGTTGCCTGTGTATCCACCCCCCCCTCCCCTCCCTTCCTCCTTTACTACCCTGTTTATTTATTTATTTTTGGTTGTCTTCATTTACCGATTGTTGTTCTAAGGGAGAGGTAGGCGGGAGAATCGGGGAGGGGGGGGGGGGGGGGGGGGGGGGGGGGGGGGGGGGGGGGGGGGGGGGGGGGCGGGGGAGGGGAGGGGGGAGGGGAGGGGGAGGGGAGCTGACGTGAGGCGGGTCGGTCGGAGAGAATTTACTGTGAGGGTTCATCTCAGAAAGCACACAAGCTCGA
>JADBJO010013786.1:27500-35000 GCA_016801955.1 Conus betulinus
TCGAGGTGAGCCTAAGACACCTTTTGTTTTTCGTCTAAACAGCCCCCCTGAGTTTAGTAGGCCTGGTAGATACTGATTCTAAAGACAGGATTGAATCTTTGACATGGATTTTGGTTCTGGGTCTATTAGATACTAGTTTTTAAAGACCGAAGTAGATCTTTGACATGGATTTTGTGTTCTGGATTTTGTAGATATTGATTCTAAAGACCGGAGTAGACCTTTGACATGAACTTCATATTTCTGGATCCAGTCGATATTGATTCTAAAGACAGGATCAGATCTTTGACATGGATTTTGTATTTCTGGATCTATTCAATATTGATTCTAAAGGCTAGATCAGATCTTGGACATGAACTTCGTGTTTCTGTATTTTGTAGATATTGGTTCGAAAGACTGGATTAGATCTTTGGCATGGATTTTTGTGTTTCTGGATCTAGCGCATGTTGACTCTTTAGACCCAGTTAGATTCTTGGCGTGGATTTTGCGTTTCTGAATCTAGAGCATGTTGATTCTGAAGACGGGGTTAGCTTTTTTTTTTTTTTTTGGCACATGGACTTTGTGTTTCTGGATCTAGAGCATATTTGGTCTCATTTGAATGTCCTTCATGCATTACATTCTAGTGATTATTGAGTGTAACGACAGGACTAAATTTTGCACACTCCTCTTGCTGCTGGAAGGGGGGGGGGCGCGCGGTAGTTCTTTGCCAAAGCTTGCTGATGAACGGTAGATCCCCACTTCGGTAGATCCCCGTCTCGATTGATCTCCCACTACATGTGGACGAATTTCCGTCTCTCATAGATCCCCCATCTCGGTAGATCCCCATCTCGGTAGATCCCCATCTCGATAGATCCCCCAATGCATGTGGACGAATTTCCGTCTCGATAGATCCTCATCTCGGTAGATCCCTATCTCGGTAGATCCCCATCTCGGTAGATCCCCGTCTAGGTAGATACAAAGAGGTAGATCCAAAGACAGTAACGAGGATCCATCGTGACAGGAATGCATCGAGACGGGGATCCATCGAGATGGGGAGGTGGGGATCTATCGAGACGGGGATCCATCGAGACGGGGATCTATCGAGAGTGCCCCCCCCATCCCCCCCCCCCCCCCCCCCCCCCATGGCTTGGGGAGGATGGGTGGAGTACTTGGGGGGGGGGGGGGGGGGGGGGGTCAGCGATAAAACCTGTTTTATATTCATTGTGTGAAGTGCATTCACTGAAAAGTTGTTGCTTTGCTTGGAGAGGAAAAGGAAGAACGGCTTGTGTATGTGTGTGTGTGTGTGGGGGGGGGGGGGGAGGGGGAGAGGAGGAGCAGGAGTAGGGGGACGAGGGGGAGTGCATGGATGTGGGTGGGTGGGAGGGGGAGAGGGTAGGTAGAAGGAGGGAAGGGACAGTGTACACTCCTCACATTGTTTACAGTGTTCTTCGACGCGCTTCTATTTCGACTATGGCTTTGGAGTTTCCGTTTTTTTTCGTGGCGCGCATATGCGTGTGTGTGTGTGTGTGTGTGTGTGTGTGTGTGTGTGTGATTGCTTGTTATCACAGCCACATAGGGATCTAAAACAGCCCGAGTTTGTCTGTTCCTACTTAGATCTACAGACCTGCCGATGACCTGCCACAATAAGACGTTTGGAAGGGGATGTACGGGGAGAGTTGGGGGGGGGGGGGGGGGAGGGGGGAGCATCTGCAACCGGATCCTTTCCAAGATTCAAAATGTTCATCGTTCTGCGGCTTTCGGAAAGTCGAGAATGCAATAACCATGATTTGTGCACACATTGGGTCACCGCGACCAAATCAAAACAAGATAGCTCTCTAACTCTTTCATTTAGACACTGAATTTTGTTTTAAAAAGATTACTCGTTGAAAAACTTTCAAGAAAGTATCTTTCAAGCAAAGGAGATTCGATGTTTTACATGTAGGGATACCTTTATCTGGGTAGAATTTTATTTCTTCAGAGGCTCAACTCACACACACAGACACACGCACGCACGCACACACACACACACACACACACACACACACACACACACACACACCACACACACACACACACACACTAAGCCACCATTTCAAAATTTTTTTCTTACACAGTACACAGAATGGAATGTTTGATTTCTTCGGAACTTTTAAATGCTTTGCAAAGTTTTTTTTTTTCCCCAGTCAAATCTTAAAATCACTTCAGTTACATCAGTGGACAGGATTTGAACATTTTCACACATACCAACATGAAAAGAAATAACTAGAGAAGAACACGAACAAGATGGGAAGGAGGAGGAGGAGAAACGGAGAGTGGAGGTGGGGGGTGAAGGAAGCAGGGAAAGCTGGGAAGGATGACGGGGACGAAACAGCAGAAATATGGATAATCTATTTACATCCATTTTCAAAGCTAAAATTGTTCGAACGAAACTATGGATGTTTGCTGCTGTACTGGTATTCTAAATACTTCAAGTTCAGATTAGAGAAGACCAGCTATTGGAAAACTGATAGTTAAATATTTTGTAATTTTTTTTTCACACTCTTCATCTATCTTTTTTCTGAAGGCCTTGTTTAACCTTCTGCTAACCATAGAATGCTAATGAGTTTAAGCTGATGTATGCTATACATAAAGTGAATCATACATGATGATTTTGTTACAATTTTTTTGTATACTTCGTTCCTAAGGGCGCTAATGAGATTACCGTACATTGCATGCAATCCTATTAGTTTCTTTTTTTTTCGCTTCAATACCTCGCGATTTTTGATGTGAAACCTTAGTAAATAATTAACTGCATGCAAAAAAAAAACCCCAAGAAAACAAAAACAAACAAAAAAAAACTCAAACACAAACAAATAATTGACACGAATTCAATGATGTGTCCTAAGAAGAAGCCATTACAAGATGATTCTTCTATCAATTCCCGAGAGCGGAAATGTTAAGGATGGATTATGGGAAGAAGCGTCGAAGGGGATGAAAGACTATTTCTTTTGCATCTTGTTTAACGAGACATTTGTGTTCGGGATCACGGAGGGTGGTGAACGAACTGAGACGTTGACGCAAAGTTGTGGTTTGCAGACTTGGTGGTTCAACTGCCAACAAAAACAAAAACACGGTCTAAGAGGAGTTGCCTTCTGCCTTCCACCACTGGCAACCCACCACACCCCCTTTTCGCTCCTACGGCCATACTCCGCTCCCCCCCCCCCCCGCCCTTCCCCTCTTTCCCCACTGCATTTACCCACCAAACTGATGTGGTGGAGACTTTGCAAACGCATGGCGGTATTACTGGAACGGCTTCCTCAGCGTCAGTTGGGCACAGCTTCGCACTCCACTGTTACACATGGTTCAACGGTTCCTCCTTACGCGTTCTGTCGCCACCTGCCTGGTTTATTTGTTTTGTTCTTTGTTCTTTTTTTTTTTGTTTTTTTTTTGTCGCCACTTTCGACGGCCGATATTAGTTCTGTTCTTTGAGGGCAGCGTTTTGGAGCAAAAACCGCGACCACTCCTGCTTCGATAACTTGGTTCAGATTTAACTTCATTAATCCGGGGGGGACCGTGGGGAAAAGATTGTCCTCTTCGAAACGGGCGCAGAAAGTCGTCAAATCCGGCCTTTTTTTCGCCCTTTCCCGCCGCTCGCCCCCGGGGGGGGCCGGGGGGGGAAGGGAGGGGGGCAAGAAGGCGATCGTGTAAAGAGAGAAAGAGCGCCAACAGCCCGAACGCAGACCCCCGAGAGAGAGACGCAGACACGAGAGAATGGTAGAGGGTGGGGGGGTGGATGGTGACCGTTTTGAAACAGATTCACGACCCCGAAAGCAACGATTCGGAAGAATCAAGATGAAAAGGAGGCCCGGAGGAGACATACCAAGGAGGGAAACGACAGGCTGCATCAGCCTGGTTTCTGCGCAGCAGAAACCATGCTGGCGAGAGCGTGCAGGCACAACTTGAGGAGTGCGGGAGGTGTGTGGGGGGGGAAGGACACTTGGGAGTTGGGATGTCGGAGAAAGAGACTTCCCTGGGAGCGAGAAGAAATAGGAGGAGGAGAAAATGTGGACGAGGGACTGTTCACTGTTTTGACACAGCAAAGAAGGAAGGGCGATGGGGAGGAAGGCCAAACGGCGAGGAAGAGGAGCCGGGACAACACAGAATGGGCTGACCGATGCCCAGAGCCCATGATGGGAGGATGCCAGAGAAACCTTGAATGGTGCCGGAGAAAGAGAGAGAACATGATGGTGAGGACGCCGAGCGAAACATAATGGTGAGGATTGACAGAGAAACAGATGGGTGGGATTAGGAGGAGAAGCTGGATGCGTGCGGCAGTGACGAGAAGGAACAACATGATGGGCCCGGACGGAAAACCAGGAGGCGGAGGAGGAACATACTTGGTGCGGATGATCTTTAGAAACCTGATTGTGCGGAGCATGATGGTTACCTGACATTGATGTGAGGACTGCCGAGAGACCCGCTGACATGATGTGCGGCGCCCGAGATACCAAATGCTGCGGCGCCGAGCGAGAGAACGCAAACATGGATTGGTCGAGGCAGGAGATGCAGGACTGAATGATGACAGAGTGTGGAGCCCGGTGAGGAGGAGAGAAACATGATTGTTGGAGCGAAAGACCACATGATTGGTGTTGTGATGACCGAGAAACCTGATGGGTGGTGTGGTTGAAGCAGTAGAACCCCTGATGGTGGGTGTCAACATGATGGAATGATGCCTGACGCTGATGTGAGGAGAAGAAACATGATGGGGGAGGCGTTACATTGATTGTTTAGATGATAACAGGATGGTGTGGTAGTCTTTTTTTGGAGGGACGACTTGATGGTGAGGAGAGAGAGACATGATGGTGAGGAGTGAGCGACCATGATGGTGAGGAGACAGAGAAACATGCTGGTGAGGGGATTGCGGGAAACATGATGGGTGCGGATGGAGAGAGAATTTGTACCGTGAGGGAATGCGTTGAAACAGATGTGTGAGGAGAAATAGAAAACATGTTGCGAGATGATAGAGTAAACATTGATGGTGAGGAGGAGGAGCAAACAGATGGTTGAGACGGATGTGGTGGTGAGAGATTCAGAGAAAACATGGGGTGATTAGAGAGCGAACAGGATGGTGATGAGGAAAACTTATTGAAGGAGGTAGAAAATGATGGTGTAGGAGGGATTGTTGATGGAGATACTTATGAGGGGGACGACCGAGTGACGAAACATGATGGTGAGGGAGGAGCGGATAACCATGCTGTTGCGTGAGGATGGAGAACCTATGATGGTGAGGGATAGGTTGAGCACATTTAGTGGCTGAGCGAGGCTGGATTTTGCACGGTCGTTGCAAAAATTGAGGACACCATCCACATCTTTCGCTGAGGAGAAGCGGAACATGAGACCGTAGAGACGTGTGGCTGTGTGAGTAGAAACTGAGAGCAACCTGAACATGGTGGGATCTTAAGCACCATGGATGGTGATGGAGATATGCAAAACATGACTGGTGCCGACGGAGGAGCACATGCGGGTGAGGATCGAGACGATCTCGAACCAGATGTTGGAGGGGAGAAGCAAAACATGTGATGGTTGGAGAACAGAGAAACTTATCGGTGTGAACACCAGAGACTGATTTCTGGTGAGGGAGGGAGAGAAACATTGATTGTGAGGGAGAAGAACCAAAAACGGTGATAAACATGTAGGCGAGAAATCTCATGACAGTGAGGAGAAGAAATCAACATGGATGTGTGAGGCAGAAAACATGATCGGCGAGGAGAAAGAACCTGACGTGGAGGAGAAGAAGGAAACATGATGGGAGAGAAAACATGATGGTGAAGAGAACAGATGGTGACGGAGAGGAAACCTGATGTGGGGAGAAGAGAAGAGAAACATGATTGGTGAGGAGAAGTCGAAACTGATCTGAGGTCTTGAAAGCAGGGCTGATGGTGAGGTGGAGATGAACGAAGCTTTATGGAGACTTGACTGAGAACCATGTGGTGAGCGAACACCTGCATGTTTGTTCCTGTATTTGTGTGTGGAGGTGTGCGGCGTAGACGAGAGCATGTGAGTATACATCCATTTTGTGTCGGTAGTTTATAGAGGCGAGGACCTCCGGAGAAGACTCGATGCTGGGGTGTTTGAGGCTGCTCGCATCTCCCTTTGTGCCCCTGGTGCCAGGAGACGAATGAGGTTGAACATGCGCGTATAAACATATGTGAGGTTGAAAAAGTGGGAGATTGCCATGAATGATGGATGAAGGAGAAACACTGATAGTGAGGAGAGATGACCAGAGAAACATGATGGGAGGTATGAGAGAAACCTGACGGTGAGGAGTGAGGGAGAAGCAACTCGATGGTGAGTAGGAGGTGATATGTTGTTATAGGGAAGAACCTACATGCTGGCGCAGTGATGGTAGATGAAGGGACGACAAGAGTTGACATGATGGTGAGGGAGAAGAGAAATATTAATGAGGGCGACATGAGGAGGACACTGCAGAGAGAAAATGATGGTGAGGAGGAAGAAATGATGGTGAGGAGAAGACAGAAAATGGTGACGTAATGATGAGGGGACGGAGACAGAGAAACAGATGGTGAGGAGAAGAAAGAAATGAAAATGATGCGTGAGGAGGAGGAAAGAAATACATCTGAGGGAGCCCACATGGTGGTCTTGTGAGAAAGACCACTGCTGGTGAGGATATCTCGAACCCTTGATGGTGAGGAGACGAGAAAACGTGGCGAGAGATGGTGCGTGAGGAGGAGAGAGACCATGATGGTGAGGAGACAGAAAGAAACATGATGGTGAGGAGGGAGGAGAGAGAAACATGATGGTGAGGGAGGAGAAACGGTGAGATGGTGTACATGAGGACGAGGCGAAGAACTGACTGTTGAGGAGGAGGAAACATGATGGTGAGGAGGTGAGAAGAAAAAGAAACGTGATGGTGAGGAGGAGAACCAGGAGGGGGAGTTGATGAAGAAAGAAACATGATGGTGAGGAGAAGAGATAGAGAGAAACAGACGAGCGAGGAGGAGGAGAGAAACATGATGGTGAGGAGGGAAGCAGAGAGAAACATGGATGGTGGGAGGAGAGAAGGAAACATGGATGGGTGAGGAGGAGAGAGAAAAATGATGGTGTGAGGAGTTTACAAGTAACTTATCGAGGTGACAGGTAGGTGGTGAGCGAGAAGATCTGATGGTGAGGAGAAGATGAATGCAGAGGGAGAGGAAAGTAACATGATGGCGAGGAGGAGGAGAGGGAGAGAGAAACATTATGGTGAGCGACGAATAGGAGGTGAGGAAGAAAACATGATGAGGTGAGGGAGAAGAGAGAAATATGATGTGTGTGAAGAGGGAGAAGACATGATTGTGAGGAGGGAGAGAGAAATATGATGGTGAGGAGAAACATGATGGATGGTGAGGAGGAGAGAGAAAACATATGAGGAGGGATGAGAAACATTTGATGGAGAAAACATGATGGTGAGGAGGAGAGAGAGAGAAATATGATGGTGAGGAGGAACAATGATGGTGAGGAGAAGAGAGAAACATGATGGTGAGG
>JADBJO010013786.1:47500-50878 GCA_016801955.1 Conus betulinus
CCGGCAACGGGTGGACCATGCACATTGGAGCGGAAGTGGGGGGGGGGGGGGGGGGGGGGGAGGGGGGGGCGGGGGCTGGGGGAAGCAACCTAGTACAATGGCTGAATTTATAGTGCAAACGTTCAGTATCGTAAGAAAACACGTCATTCCGAATGCACAGATGAAACGTGATTGTATTGGGGCAACATGCAGTGAAAGTGCACTCGGAGGAAAGAAGCAGGCTGTACTACCAAGACAAAGGCTAGCTCCTAACTCACTGAAAGGAGAGAGAGAGAGAGACAGAGAGAGAGAGAGAGAGAGAGAGAGAGAGCAATCGATGGGAGGACACAAATTCTAATACGGGCGGAAGGGGTTCCATTTTGGTCGAAGATAATAAAAGCGGATTTTGATTCAGCAAGCGCATTCATAAGCGACCCATACGAACTCTGTGTGAGTGTGTGTGTGTGTGTGGTGTGTGTGTGTGTGTGTGTGTGTGTGTGTGTGTGTGTGTGTGTAAACGAAGGGCAGTGACGACACTCGGAACAAAGAGCACAGAGGAAACAATTAACGAGACATTAATTAAAAGAAGACAGAGAGGACAGTGACGTAGATATTGAGACCGCAAACAGGGACAGTGATGTAGATATTGAGACCGCAAACAGGGACAGTGACGTAGATATTGAGACCGCAAACAGAGGGACAGTTATGTAGATATTCAGACCGCAAACAGGGACAGTGTGATGTAGATATTGAGACCGCAAAACAGAGGGACAGTGATGTAGATATTCAGACCGCAAACAGGGACAGTGATGTAGATATTCAGACCACAAACAGAGGGACAGTGACGTAGATATTCAGACCGCAAACAGGGACAGTGACGTAGATATTCAGACCGCAAACAGGGACAGTGACGTAGATATTGAGACCGCAAACAGGGACAGTGATGTAGATATTGAGACCGCAAAAAGGGACAGTGATGTAGATATTCAGACCGCAAACAGAGGACAGTGATGTAGATATTCAGACCACAAACAGAGGACAGTGACGTAGATATTCAGACCGCAAACAGGGACAGTGATGTAGATATTCAGACCACAAACAGAGGGACAGTGATGTAGATATTGAGACCGCAAACAGAGGACAGTGATGTAGATATTCAGACCACAAACAGACGGACAGTGATGTAGATATTGAGACCGCAAACAGAGAGAACAGTGATGTAGATATTCAGACCACAAAAACAGAGGGACAGTGATGTAGATATTGAGACGCAAAACAGGGACAGTGACGTAGATATTGAGACCGCAAACAGGGACAGTGATGTAGATATTGAGACCGCAAACAGGGACAGTGATGTAGATATTCAGACCGCAAAAAGAGGGACAGTGATGTAGATATTGAGACTGCAAACAGGGACAGTGACGTAGATATTGAGACCGCAAACAGGGACAGTGATGTAGATTTTCAGACCGCAAACAGGGACAGTGATGTAGATACTGAGACCGCAAGCAGGGACAGTGGTGTAGATTTTCAGACCGCAAACAGGGACAGTGATGTAGATATTCAGACCGCAAACAGGGACAGTGATGTAGATTTTCAGACCGCAAACAGGGACAGTGATGTAGATATTCAGACCGCAAACAGGGACAGTGATGTAGATTTTCAGACCGCAAAACAGGGACAGTGATGTAGATATTCAGACCGCAAACAGGGACAGTGATGTAGTAGATATTCAGACCACAAACAGAGGGACAGTGATGTAGATATTGAGACCACAAACAGAGGACAGTGATGTAGATATTGAGACCGCAAACAGGGACAGTGATGTAGATATTGAGACCGCAAACAGGGACAGTGATGTAGATATTCAGACCGGAAACAGGGACAGTGATGTAGATATTCAGACCGCAAACAGGGACAGTGATGTAGATATTGAGACCGCAAAAAGGGACAGTGAAAGGGGATGTAGATATTGAGACCGCAAACAGGGACAGTGATGTAGATATTGAGACCGCAAACAAGGACAGTGATGTAGATATTCAGACCGCAAACAGGGACAGTGATGTAGATATTCAGACCGCAAACAGGGACAGTGATGTAGATATTGAGACCGCAAACAGGGACAGTGATGTAGATATTCAGACCGCAAACAGGGACAGTGATGTAGATATTCAGACCGCAAACAGGGACAGTGATGTAGATATTCAGACCGCAAACAGAGGTACAGTGATGTAGATATTCAGACCGCAAACAAGTCAAGTCAAATCAAGTCAAGTCAAGTAAACTTAATTATCTCAATTTGAGAAATTAATTTGTGGTCACACACATTCACAGCATATAAACAATAATTTAGCCACATTACCCATTTTCTCACATATGATACATTCATATAGAGGAATTTGGATTTCAATTAAACATCTTCTCGGTTCATGAAATCAATGGACAGGGGAATAAAACTTTGTTTAAATCTGACACTTCTGCATTAATCGATCGATATCTTCGTCCTGACTGAAGAAGGTCATACTGATTTGCAAGAACGTGGGTCTGGTCACACGTAATCTTCTTCGCTTTACAAACAACACGGCACCTGTATAACTCACTCAGACTTTTTTGTCTCTCACCAACGATTTTTCCTCCCACGTTCACCACTTTCTCAAGCACATTTCTGCTCTTCACAGTCAACCCACCATACCAACACATAAATGAGAAAGTTAGAACAGATTCCAAGAAGCATGAATAAAATGTCCGAAGAATGTCAGTATTCACATGAAATGATCGCAGCTTGCGAAGACAATATAATCTGGTTTGACATTTTTTTGTGGACATACTCAACATGGGATTTAAAATTCAGCTTATTATCTATAAAAGTTCCGAAATATTTGTATGATTCAACACGTTCTACTTCAGCACCTTTGATAAAAAGTGGTGACACAGCTTTTGGATTCTTTCTAAAATCAATCAACATTTCTTTCGTTTTTGTTACATTCAGATCAAGATAGTTATGATCGCACCAGTCACAAATCTTTGAACCTCCTTGAAGTAAACAGAATCAGAGTTGGAAAGATCCACAAGTGCTGAGTCATCTGAATATTTAATGTACAAAGTTGAATCACTTCCTGAACAATCATTTGTGTACAGAGTAAAAAGCACTGGTGATAAAAACAGTACCCTGGGGGTGCGCCAGTTGAAATGACTCTGGAAGACGAAACAACACTTTGATATCGAACAGACTGTGTCCTCTGTGTAAGAAAATCAATTATCCAAAGAATGAGCTTGTTACCCACATTTATGTTAATGAGTTTCTTTGCCATCAGATGTGGTTAGCGTCAACACACACGGAGGCAGGTTTTCGATGGTTGTGGGAAAAAGAATATGGAGAGTTGTTGAGTGTAGGCATTC
>JADBJO010013787.1:0-15000 GCA_016801955.1 Conus betulinus
TACTACCATTTTCAACATCACAATCTCTATTGCTATCACGTTCTGTACAAACATTCTTCCATTTGAATTCCACAGGTAAATGCCATGAGTCAATTTTATCGCTGACGTATAAATCACAAGACTGTGTTAAAAACATATCTTCTGAGATGACTGCATAATCTATCACACTGCAGCCATGCGGCGAAACATATGTGAACTCACCATTAGAGTCACTAGGACATAAACCATTGGCTATGAGGCAATTTAACTGGAAAGACATATTTAATAAGGATTTGCCAAAATTTGCTACAAACATCTTTTGAGTTCCTCTTCAACCCCCCAATCACAATGTTTTCATCCATAATATCGTAATCAGAATTGGGGGAATAATTCAACATTGATTTGAGTCTAGCTTGATCACAAGCTGTTCTGGCATTAAGGTCACCAATTATCATAACATGAAATCATGATTTTCTGTAATATGTAGAATATTTTCCTCCCAAAAATAACAATACCGTCTTTAATTTCCATTTGGTCATACAACGTACCATTTTCTGGAACAACGTAACAACCAAGTCAAAGAATATCTTTATCCTGGTTGAACACAGATTTGTCAACTCTAACAGCAACAGTATTATAACAGTTTTACCTCGACCCTCGACACAAATCTATCTAATGACTTTCTTATTAGGAGCAAAACACCGCCTGAATTTCGACCATGTCGAGATAGTTTTTCTGGCTGGGGCAACAAACTTGACATGATCATGAAAAACACCATCAAAGTCAAAGGTATTATCCACAAAAGTTTCAGTTAGACAAACAATATCAAAAGGAGAAACATAATTCATGAATGACATATCACTTAACTTAGAGTACAGGTTTCTACATTATATACAAGGAAAGTCGGTTCATCAAGATGACCCTGCCTGTCCTATGGGTTAGTCCGTGTTGATCGCCGGGGCTTGGTGGGGTTGTTGCCGGGACACTTGTTGACAGGGGAAGACTGGTTGGAGAGAGAGAGAGAGAGAGAGAGAGAGAGAGAGAGAGAGAGAGAGAGAGAGAGAGAGAGAGAGAGAGAGAGAGAGAGGGAAGGAGGGAGGGAGAGCAGGTTGACTCCAAAATAAAAAGAATTACGGGAAAGGGTTTACTCACTCACACACACACACACACACACACACACACACACACACACACACACACACACACACAGAAGTGGCACAATGAGACATCTCTCAGACTGATGCGTTTCATCTCGTTCTCTTCGAGTATTCCTGGATTCGCCAGTTTCCCGGATTAATGTCAGCAGACAGACCATAGAACTGAAGGGTACTTCTGTGTTCTCTGCACACCTGAGCAAACTGGGCACGGTCAGTGTCAGATAACTTATTACAAGAGACTTTCAGTTTGACCAACGGCGTGTTCAGCTTTATCACTTGACTTAGAGGGGGCATGTGATGGCAACAAAATAACATTCAACAGTCAGAGAAGGGACACGCTGATGTCAGATTGCTCCAAGCAGCTGATGACAACTGCGGGAAAGCCTCCGGCTGACTTTTTCTCCCGTCCACGTGTTGGAGGACAAGACTGCGCAATGGGCTCCGCCTGCCCAAGGAATCAGACAGTTCAAGCAGCAGTTCTTCACTGGCGTTACGGAGGCTTAATGTAAGTTTCCTCAGAGCATGAAAGTTTGAAATTAGAGCTGCTGTGGGGGTAGGGGACAGACCACATAGTTCTGCCAGCTTTTTGTTCTGGCCATTGTTTCTGGCAATACCAGCTCTGTGTGCATGGAACAAACTCTGACCGACTTGGGATTGCAGTACAGTTTCCTTGTAAGTGCAAAGAAATCAAAAGGACAGGGAAATTCAAAACTAATGCTTGTGGATGAACTGAATGTGTCCATCATATCTATCACATCGTGTACTGGCTCGTAAAGGGAGTGACTTGGAAAATGAATGAGGTCCCCTGGGCTGGGGATGCAAAAAACCTGCATTATCAGTTTCATTTTGATTTGTCTGTGCGTGAACTTTGATAACATGTCACAAACTTCCTGTGATATTGTCTTACATGGAAAACAATGGTGGGTACGCTGGAAATATGCTCCATATTTTTCAAACCAAACTGCTAGCTTTTGGACCCAGAAAGCTGACGCCCACCCATTCATCAGTAAGCGTCCCCTGCAGCTGAATGCAGACGTCAGTCCACACAGAAGGGCACTGCATGAAGGAAGACAGCCTTGAACAGGTGCGCGCCAGGCGACCTCGGTCACGGATTGGGAGCATCTTGAACAGGAGCACAACACCACGTCTGGAAAGCCGGCAAGGCTGGGCTGCCTATGGTGGTCATCTCCCTTGGCAGCAGCAGCTGGGTTTCTCTTGCTGGGTGGAGGTGGGATCCTGCGGGAGAGTGGAGCTTTTCAGGTCAGCCGTAAAGTTCATTCTGCTCTGTGACCTGAAAAAACAGACACGACTGATTGTGCAAGGCATACCGTATGATGTTTATTGAGAATACACGACCAGGACAATGAGGGTACAGAAGCCCAATACAGTATACACACAGGTCTGCCATGATCTTGGTGCAGTCACCATGTCGTTAAGGGCCTCTGACCAACAGGACGTTACACTCACCTCTACACTACCTTGGTGAAGGGAAGAAATGGAAAAATGAAAGCTAGATGCTTCTCTGCTGGCCAAATAAGGGATGATGAACTATGTATATATGACAGTACGGAAACATCATTCTGTTATCAAAATAATTGGAATAAACCAACAGGGATAGGAATATCCGATGGCACTTTTTCACAATCCTCTCTAGTTCTTTATCTAATAGTAGATGCACTAAGAACCAGAGGTCGTTAATGTCTCAGAGAAGACTCCCTTTGTTCCACCACTGCTCTCCTATTATTTCTGGTGCTGTTGTGTTCACTTGTGAGAACCTTTCTGTTCTGTTTGTTTTTTATTGGAAAGGAGGGTGCACTTGTGCGTGCGTACGTATGTGCGTGTATGTGTGTGCGAGTGCATGCGCGCACGTGTGTCTCTCTGTGCGCATGTGTGTGTGTGTGTGTGTGTGTGTGTGTGTGTGTGTGTGTGTGTGTGTGTGTGTTGTTGTTGTTGTTGTTGTTGTTGTTGTTATCTACAGAGAGAGAGAGAGAGAGAGAGAGAGAGAGAGAGAGAGAGAGAGAGAGAGGGGGGGGGGGACGCCGACGAAATAGAATCATTGAAATGAACTTCTCTCTCCTTTCATAAATACACCCACCCCATCCTCCACCCCATTTTTTTCCTTTTTCTTCTAGTTTAGCAGCCGTCATGGGATTTACAGTTGGGTTTTGTTCTCGTTGTTGTTTCTGATTGTTTTCGGCTAACTTCTACCCAGACATTAATGACCCAGGTACGAGCGAGCTCCGTTTTCTGTCTCTTCTTCCTTGCCCTCTCAAAGCCATTTGTCCAGCCTCGCTTATCTCCCCTAATACAACCACAGCCAGGGTTGTCTTGTCGCACGCGATGCATACACCCCAAGGCGATCAGTATTTGGCCGCTGCAGTACAACTCACCAGTGGAGACGCTGCCTGAATGCGAGTCACTTCGTAGGTGTTCAGCAGTACCCCCCGCTTCTAGTTGTGATGGTTCACCTGCAGCACATTTTAAACAACTTTTTTTTATTGCTTATTTACATTTTCATTTACGAACAAAACACTACAATATTCGGCGAGGGCAAGCACATGTATGCAATGAACAATGTCAGGAAATGTCAATTACATTTAATAAAACCTCCAATGAATGGTGCAGACTTAAATGGCAGCCTGTGAATTTTTTTTTTCACTTACGAGATCTGGCGAAGGCACGGCTGTGTCCCTATTGTGCAATGGCTACAGCGAGACAGCCTATTGATCGACAGCCTACTGTACAATGGCTTACAGACTGCCTGCTGTGAGAAAGTTTGTATAACAACGTGCGCATGTAATGCCATCTTAATAAGCAAGACAGTTCAGCAATAGGTCGTCTGATGGTGGTGATGCCCACCAACTGAGTGGACGATGACTGTGCACTCAGTGTTAGACGAAAGATGCCTTCTGCATTCTCTCAGTTTAATGTTCCGTGCATGCCATTGTTCTTGGTAAAAGTGACTCTGAAGTTCTTTTAAGGACTATGGCCACAGTCTTCACACACACACACACACACACACACACACACACACACACACACACACACACACACACACACACGCACACAGTATAACAAAAGAACCGTTTCAGACACAAGAATTCTGTTGACGGAGCAATAGGCGATCAGCTTGCACAATAATGAGTGCCCATAACTTCCTATATATTTACCCAGGTCTGATACGAGAAACAAGAATCGATCTGTACATGATGAAGGGATCATGTAAATTATGACAATCAGAATATTCATTACACGAAGCGAATTACCTGAATGGGCACACGCGCATGCACACTTCTTCTTTTCCTTTATTTGTTTATTTATTTCCTATATGTTTAATTGTTTGCTTAATTTCATTTATTAACTCATTAATTTCAGCAACTTCTTATCTATTTGCTTATTTTTGTATTTCTCTATTTTGATTGATTTGTTTATGTATTTATTCATTTGCTTATCAGTTGACTTAAGGTAGAGTAGACTTTTTTTTTTTCGGTGTTCACGTTTTTAATCAAACAATATAGAAATTAGAAATGCGCATAAAGGGGACAAGGCGCCAAGTCATATGTGCATTAGCATCATTTCTGTAAGTTCTATAAACAGTTAATGGCATATTTCCAAAACAGCAAATAAGTTTAGACGATGAAAGAAAAGACAGTGGAAAGAAAAAAAAAAAGAAAAGAAAAAAAAAGAGTGACATCATCTTTTGCGAGATTTACACCTTATTGCTACTCCTCTCCTTCCTCACTCTCTCCATTTCAGAGGGGGTTGTGAAAGAAAGAAGACTGGGCATATGGAAATGTATATTAGATCAAGATCTTAAAGAAGTCACTGAAAGAATCATTGGCCTATAGTTGTTCCATGCAGCACGAAAATGGGTTTCGATTGTTGTTGACTTTAGCATTAAACACATTTCGTTTTTATATCTATTTCTCTACTGGCTCTGAAAAACTGAAGCTTCTGGTCTACGTGTTTTGGTAAACGTGTCTTTCCAAAACAAATTAATACTTGTGTATCCAGAACGATACCTTAGTCCATAATTTTCGATTTTATCACTGAAAGGGTATATTTTTAAGACGATGTTCTTCCATTTATGACTTGTGGTTTTTAAGTTTCTTAATCCACAGAAGTTTCAAAGCATTAATGTATTTTTTTATATCAGGTATGTTTAAACCACCTTGCTTTGCCGTCTTCACTGCTGTTTTCCTGCTTATTCTATCTTGTTTGCCATTCCAAACGAAGCTGAAACACGTCTTTTGACGTTTTTGAATTAAAAGATCAGGAGGGCTAGGTAGCAAAATCCGGAGGTGTATAAGTTTTTTGATAGAATAAGGGACTTGAAACAGAAAAACTCTTCCGACTGGCGTTATACTTCTCTGAGACCAAATTTTGAATAATGTTTTAACTTCCGAAAATTTGTCATTATAATTTAAGTTTTCACATTCTTTTTTTTAGGTCTTGAGTGAACCAAACATCCAGTATTTGGAATTTAGAAGGATTCCATATCATTTTCAGATGAGGGCAATATCTTTATTTTTTCGAGTTTTTTATAACACCCCTACCCGTACTGATTGCATTTTTTCATTATTCAAGAGTAGACCTGAAATTCTGCCAAACGTGGTAAGGGCATTTATAGATCGTTCAAATGAAGTTTTGACACCAATGTTTACTAGGTGATTGTCAACAGTGAACTGAACTATTTTCTGTTCTATATCGTTTATGTTTATACTTTTATGTTCTTGTCTTCCTTTATCGTTAAGCTCGAGTAGACTTATTTTGCTACGGTTTTCAGTAGATTTGTAACTAGCCCATGGATAAATTGTTTGTCTGCAGTTTTCTTTTCCCAATGGTTGAAGTAAACTTTAAGAGGGTGATAAAAACATAGTGGGCTACACCCATTGTACGTATAAGCGGCAAACAACACGAAATGATTATAAACTTTCAGCTGATATCATTTCTCTTAAATCATGGGCCTGTGGCATGTAACAGGATTCTTTTCCATTCCCTCCCTGTATTTTCCTGTACAGCCCACAACATCAACTGGTTTCTTGGCATGGCACTTTGGAGGTAACCCCCCTTCCCTCTGTGTGTGTGTGTGTGTGTGTGTGTGTGTGTGTGTGTGTGTGTGTGTGTGTGCTGTGTAGCCCTCCATGTATAAACTGTTCTGCTAAAGTGGAGTAGGCTGTCACCATTTCGTCACAATGATATCATTTATGAACCATGCATGTTGTTTCAGTTTATGAAGAGAAAGAAAAGGGGAGTGAAGTGGTATTGCATATCTGGAAAGTCTGAAGAAATAAACAAATATGGGACGTTTAACTGGTATTGCATCGGTGTCAGAAATCTACACATGTGGGCCGACAACCGTGTGTAAAATTTAGGAAGGTACTTTCGGTGTTACCTCCCTTGGTCCTGGGATATTTGGGGGTAGGAATGTCTTTCCACCGACTGTGATTCTTGAACCGTGGCTCAGTGATGGCAACAGTAGCTTATTATACTCCATTTTGACATTCACTGCAGTTGGTCGTTTATTAAACCGGCTAGTGAGGTGTGATTACAGAGACCAGCCACCTACGACTTTGTGGTATTCTCACCACCATGAAAATCATTGTCCAGTCCAATGAATCGTATGTCAACTGTGGGAGAAGTATAATAACATAGTCATTATCATCATTTACCTTTCAAACTATAGAAAATTACGAACAAATACGGTAAATCAGTTTCCCATGATGAAATAACAACACACCTGTTAACTCCAAATGAATGCTGCTCATGACACTAACTCGCCTAGCAGAACTGCCAGTTCAGAGCACACAGAACAAGGAAGGAGACGGGAGATGTCTCGTGTTTTGTTCTGCGTGTTCTGTGTTGTCATTCCTGCAAGGCGAATTTGGTGTCGTGAGTAGCATTTGTTTGGAGGTATGAGTGTGTTATTATTTCAATACGGGAGTAGGGTTTACCTTACGTCCTTGCTGTTTACGATTCCCTGCTCCATTTAAGCTTTTCTTAACCCTGCCTCAGTTTCAGATTTCCTTTGAAATTGTATAAAGCTAAGACAGCAATAAAATCACCAAGTAGCCAAATGAAGAGAACAAAAGGCACATTCTGACAATAGGATATTTTCCAGGCAGGCCAAAATAATATTCCTGAAAAGCTATAGATTTCCTTGAATTTTCAAACTTACAGCAAACTATTTATGTATTGCTCGAAAAATCAAAATTCTCTTACCGTGTCAGCAGAAACAGCTGCGACCGTCTGTCATCCGCACAAGTGACTTTCTGCTTCAACAATGACTAAGCAATTGCTGCTAGCGTTAGGTCGTTCACGTGACAGCAGCGGGGCCTGTTTTAAAGCACGTGGTGAAAAATTCGTGTATCTTGTGTACACGCGCGCGCGCGCGCGCAGGGGCACACATACATGCAAGCACGCACGCTTCTGATATCTGATATTCTGATATAAAAAAAGGGTAAATATTAATATCATCACAAATTTAGCAAAATCACACGTATACGAAAGATATCAAAATCATTTTCAGGTGTTTTGATGGTTTCTTTTAGATAGATGATGGAACTGTTGGTGCAGCATTTGTTATTCCTTCCCTTAAAACTCAAAGATCGTTCTTTTTGGGTAGCAATTTATCTATATTCACAGCCGAATTAGTAGCTATAATGATGGCAATGGAATTTCTAACAGATCGTCCCATTAACATCGCTCAGATAGTTTTTCTTTGTAGATTCAAAATCAGTCCTACTTGCCCTTGACTCCTCTAATATATCGACACGACCCGACCTTGTGTTTGAAATTAAATATCTTTTATACTGTCTGGTGTCTAAAGGCATCATTATAGAATTTTGCTGGATTCCTTCGCATACTGGTATACTTAGAAATGAATTGGCTGATAGGGCTGCAAAAAAAAGGTGCTAAAAAAGCAGGGTCATTTTCTGAGTTGAAAATAAAACCGTCAGTAGTAGAATGTTATCGTACCCTTGAATCGACTGCACGGAAGAGAGCCCAAACAAATGTTGATTCGTCCACCAAGATTTCATCCAACCAATGGGAAGCTTTTCCCAATAGACCTTGTATTAAGAAAAATGCCTGATCTTCCAGTTTATTATTATTCCAGACAAATATCTTCCCTTATAATTCCATTAAAGCTAAATGCTTTGAAAACAAAATTTAGTAAGAATACTAACTGTATTTGTGGTAAAGAGATAACACTGAACCACGTTTTGTTCAATTGTCACAAGTTGACTACTTTCTTACCAACGTCATTACGATCCAATACTTTTTTCTGAAAAAAAACTTGCAAGAACTACTTTCGAATCATTCTCTGCTGATCGAAATTGCTGAATACTTAATACATAGTCCGGTTGGGGTTTTTATTTAGATAGTTTTGAGCTAACTCATTTTGTTTAGATAGTTTTGAGCTAACTCATTTTGTTTAAGATAGTGAAGGATTTGTGGTTTCTTGCTATATGTTGGTTTTTTTCCCGCTAATTGTTGTATTTAAGATTATTGATATGTTTATTGTTCAGTTTAGACACATTATACAAATACATACATATGCACACTCACATACAAGGGCCTACATTCATGCTTACACAACACACGGTCTTATTAATCTAATCATTCAGTCAGTCAGACACTCTCTACTTTCATTCACGTCTAATATCACTCAAAGTGAACAGACGTTAAACAGAAGTACGAACGTACGAACGTATGTAGGCAGAGAGAGAGAGAGAGAGAGAGAGAGAGAGAGAGAGAGAGAGAGAGAGAGAGAGAGAGAGAGAGAGAGAGAGAGAGAGAGAGAGAGGATATTGGCTTAAAGTCGTGGACTGATCAATAATGCTGTGCGAGTATTATGAATTTAAAATGCATGATGGCTTAAATACCCAGTCGATTTTAGGGATTTATTATGTGAGCACTAACGCCACTTATTTCATTGTCATCCACTTATTTCCTTCAAACATATTCAAGAGCGCCAAGAAACTGCATGTTATTGTGAGGTCAATCAAGTCGAGATTGTCCTAGAAACAATAACTTGGCGCGCTAGCACTTTGTGGGTTTCAAAACCTCGACATGACATCGTTGAATGTAATAATACTTTTGCTTGTGCGATTAAAGAAATCGTCAGGAAGCTGACTGACGCATTTGTTTGACATTACGATATAAGGGAGCATTTTATTCCTAGCACAGCCAAAGCTTTTCATAAATTGGTTTGTGGCTGCAAATGACATTTATTCATATTTTTCTTTAAGATCTGTTTAATAGGTGCGTGCGCGCGCGCGTGTGTATGTGTGTGTGTGTGTGTGTGTGTGTGTGTGTGTGTGTGTGTGTGTGTGTGTGTGTGTGTGTGTGTGAACAAAGATAGAAGCTGTGTTTCATTGCCTTGTTAACATGAAGGACTTTTAGTTATGCTTTTCCCCATTTGTTGTTCAGTGTGTATGGCACAGAGTTTGTTTCTTGGTTTTAAGGTACTCTAATCCTTTCGCATAAATAAGCTTGCATAAATGAAAATATCTAGTCTTCTTTATCAGCATTGTGAGGATCAGGCTTCTTTTTTAACGTTTTGTTGTTGCCGCCTGCCCCCAAGTGTGTGTGTGTGTGTGTGTGTGTGTGTGTGTGTGTGTGTGTGTGTGTGTGTGTGTGTGTGTGTGTGTGTGTGTGTGTGTGTGCGTGCGTGTGCGTGTGTGTGACTGCGTGCGAGCCTGCGTGCGTGTGTGTGTATGCGTGTGTTTGAGTATGAGTGCGTGTGTGTGTATGTGATGTGTGTGTGTGTGTGTGTGTGTGTGTGTGTGTGTGTGTGTGTGTGTGTGTGTGTGTGTGTGCGTGTGCGTGAGCATCTACCTAAAGAAGAGCAAGATAGAAGAGCTATTGAAAACGAAGGGAGGAACTTTGAACCACATGACAATGACACCAACACGTTATATATTGATAAAAATCTAACAATGGAGGAGCTTCTGTATTCACTTTGTCGTCTAAAATGAGGTAAAACTGCGACAGGATTTGATCCCATTTTCTTACATGATGATAAAGCATTTTCCACAACGCTTTTGAAAAAAATATTAGAATTCTTCCAATTACGCTGGAATTCTGGTAAGCTGCCAATGGCTTGGAAGAAAGCAGCAGTATACCTATCCATAAACAAGGACAATCAAAAACAAAATCGTATTTTTGACCTATTCATTTGACTTCTCACATCAGAAAACTTTTGAGAGGATAATGAAATTCAGATTAGAACATTTTCTTGAAAGAATGGAATTTTGTCAATATTTCAAGCTGGTTTCAGAAAAGGAAGAAGTGTCACTGATTATGTGAGTCTTTTAGCTTCACTCGTCTTAAAAGCTTTGGCTAAGCGACACTCCACTTTAGCCACGTGTTTTTAATATTCATAGAGCGCACGATTCCGTTTGGCATTCCAAATCATTGTCCAAGGCTCATGAAATTGGGATTAAAGGTCGTTTACACATGTTTTGACAATCATTTTTACCCGAGAGAACTCTATAAGTAAAACTTGATGGTGTGCTATCAAGTACAAGATATGTTGACATGGGTATCCCTCAAGGAAGTGTATTTCTCCAATCCTCTTCTCATTGATCCTTTATGATTTTAACCAGATTGACACGAAAGGGACAACTTCGGCTGCTTATACAGATGATATTTCAATGTAGAAAAATGTAAATTGTAATTTTACCAAAAACCAAAATCAAGCGTAATAAAGTTGTTGGACAGTTTCAATTTGCAGCCAGTGAACTTGTTAATTATTTGAAATCAAACGGTTTTAACTAATCAACTAACAAATCGGTTTTCATTATATTTACAAAGAAAAATATTGCTTTTGAAGGTAGGGACGCTGTAAAAGTAATAATAGGTGATTCTTTCATTTTCCCATGGAAGCATGTAAATTTTCTAGGCGTTATTTTTCATATGAATTGTTTTGGTGTGAACATATAAATCATCTCGTGGAAAAGGCAAGACAGAAAATTGCGTTACTGCAAGTCTTAAGTGGAATCCCTCTAGTGAATTATGGATCTAATCCATGTTGCCTTAGGGACAGTTCGTTCGATTGTTGTAAGTTATGGTCAAGAAGTATTTTTCACTGCACCAAAGCCAGATTTACATAACTTAACTAGTACTGATTCCTTAGCACTTAAGAGCACTTTGGGGCTTCCACGATGCGCATCAATTGATATGACTTACAGAGAGGCAGGAGTGTTTGCCTTTAAATGAATGCCTTTGCCTTTGAATGTTTGTAGCTACTCAGCACGAGCAAGGACAGTCCCTAACTCAGTTACTTCTGAACTTGATGAAAACACCTACGTTTCTAGAGAGATACGAAGTAAAGAAGAATATACTTTGTTGTCTGATTATGTGTCTCCTCTTTTACATGCATGCGACATTTCTTTTGACAACATTGTTAAAATGACAAAATACCCTTTCCTCCTTTGCTGATGAAGCAAGCAGATATTTTCTAATCCTATGGTAATATTATTACTAAAACTGAGAATCCACTTTTGCTTGCTTCTTTTGTTAAAGAATTGATTTACACTGAATATGAATCTTATCTGCATATTTTCACTGATGGTTCAGTTTCGTGTACTTCTGAGGTTGGTGCTGCTTTCGTGATACCTTCCCTTAACATTGAAAAAAAGATTTCATATTACCAAAGGTTGTTCTATTTTCACTGCTGAGTTATTTGCTCTCATGAAAGTCATTAATTTCATTCTTAATATGCAAGTTTTACCAGAAAGAATACTGATTTTTGTCAGATTCAAGTCTGCTTTAACGGCTTTACATATTCAAAATACATCAAGTGGTCCTGATTTCGTCAGTGAAATGCTATTTTCAATTCACCAGTTAATAATGCTAGGCTCTAGAATAACATTGTGATGGGGTACCGGTCACTGTAATCTTCGAGGGAATGAACTGGCTGATACCAGTGCAAAAGAGGCTTCAATGTGCAAATGGAATACAGTTTTATGTGATATTCCTTACTCGGTTCTGAAATAAACGATATTCTGACAAATGCACTCTGGGACCAGGGAACAACGCAGTACCTCGAAGCTGCCATTCAGAACAGATGGGATCTTTCTGCCTACAGCAGCCATTGTATAAAACCCGCCAGGTTCTATTCCAAATCGAAATATATCACACAGAATACGGGTGGATGTTGGTTAGGCAGGTTTTAAAAAACCATCTCTTTTTTGTGTCTGTGGTCAAAAACTGAATGTATCTAACGTTTTACTTGAAATGTTCCATAACAAAAAGCGTATTTTTAATGTCTTCATGATAACATTTTGTCTAAAAATCTACCTGTAACATTGCATAGTGTTTTTTGCCCCAACCCAGAAAATGGGTGGAGATTAGCTGTAAATCTGATAGTCTCATCTACTTGGCAACTTTTTCTAACGGAATTTTTCTTTTGTATGTTTGTTTCTTTTGGTTTAGTGATCTGATGTACACGTAGAACAAAGAATTTGCTCTACAAAGAATTTGATAGATAGCATAGCTATCCAACTCTCACGTCTACTAGGTCGCATTATTCCATTTATGAAACTTTTGCATATGCTGTGCGAGCGCTACAGAGAGAGAGAGAGAGAGAGAGAGAGAGAGAGAGAGAGAGAGAGAGAGAGAGAGAGAGAGAGAGAGAGAGAGAATTTGGTTTTGTTTATATGTGAGTTTATGTTGTGCGTGCGTCTATGCGTTTTTTTGTGTGGATATGTTTGAGTGTATGTGTAGTGGGGAGGGGACGGTGTGTGTGTGTGTGTGTGTGTGTGTGTGTGTGTGTGTGTGTGTGTGTGTGTGTGTGTGTGCATGCGAGAGAGAGAGAGAGAGAGAGAGAGAGAGAGAGGGGGGGGGGGGGGTTGGAGGCGTGTAGTCCATGTGGGGAAAACGCTTGGAAGAGATGTCCAGAAGAAAGGTGAAGGGCTCAAGTGAGGGTCAGTAGACTGTCAGAGGTTCATCGTGTTTGGGGTATGGCATGATGGAAGGCGGCGCCCGTCCATTCCTTCCACTGCCTTTAACCTTCTCTGAATTGAATCAGGAATTATATTGGTGCTGGGTGGACAGAGAGGGTTTTCAAGCTAAAGAAATCCGACCCCAAGAAAGTGAAACATCTGAAATCTCTCCTTTTTTATCAAAAAGTATGACAGAAAAAAAACTACCACTGAAAACACACAAGCAAAAAAAAAAAAAAAAGTGGGACAGCGATGAAAACATTAAATTTCATGAATTACAAATGTATACAATTACTGAACGTTTTTTTTTCTATCATGAACCCAGGAATAGCAAGGTTCAGGAACCTTACCTATCCTGATTGCGAATCAAAAGACTGGGCAATTGAGAACAAAGACAAGATATCCTAGATCGCGAGTTGGACCAACTAGATTTTCGACTTCAAAAAGTTCGTCAAGTAAGATCGGCCTTGTCTGACATTGTTGTCGCCTTATAGTGTTGCCTGGTATGGACATTAACATGCAGCTTCTGGGTAAATACATAATGTGGTGATAAGAAATGACTTAGTTACATGGGTGAAAAAAAGATGTGTTCAAAGCGGACTTCGCTGTTGGAATTGTGCGGTGCATCACTGGCGTTCCAGGTAAAGTGGGTCACACTACGCTAAGCGTTGGCCTGCTTGTGCTTCTTTTCTGCTCTCTGTACTGTCAACTTGAAGTTCTGTCTGCGTCAGATTTCACTCAGTGGTGATGTACAGTTGATTAAACCTAGGACCGGCCCTCAGCGAACAGATGGTAGACTCACAATTAAGCAATGCAGAACAAAACACAGTACACAGCACCGCCTCACTTTCAAAAACAACACCGTAACCAGTGTTTTCCTGTCAACGCACAACAACGGAGCGATCAGAGATGGCTCCTACGATCGGACAGCGACCAATAGAGAACAAGTCAAACAAACAGGGGACGAAACTGATGACTGCTGTGATTGCATGGAGAAGGATCATAAACCATAGCAGACACAGTAACATACATGACTTTAGCCATTGAGCGACTGATATATGACCGTATAGGGAACAGGGTACAGACAAACCAACTGACTGACAGGATTACTGGAGTAAACAAAGAACTGAGAACAGTGAAGACTGGACGCTGATAAGTTTGACCTTTTCCTGTAGAGACAATCTGCGTATGTTGGGCCTCTCTCACAATGAGAGTCACGAAATCTCCGATGTTTGTGCCAATGCAGTTGTTGATATTTTCAATCGCTTTGATAGTCTACAAGACTGTCTCATGTGCCATGCACTTTATGATATGTGAAATAGCTTTGATGTGGTAACGCAGCTGTTGATGTGTTAAATAGCGTTGGCGGTCCTAAAGCATAATTTTGTGTGCCAGTGTAGTTGCTGATGTTCAGTTGTAATAGCATTGACAGCCATAAAACATGATATCATGTACCAATGCGGTTGCTGATGTTTTAAATAGAATTAGCAGCTGATGTTTTAAAGAAAAGGATTAGCAGTCTTCAAGCGTGTTTTCTTGAAGTGATAGCATCATGTAGTGTTTTCGAGCTAGGAATTACTGGAAAACAAGAACTCTGTTGCATGTTGTTGTCGGATGACAGATTTATTGTAAAGTCTAATGCAATATTCGTTACAGATGCATGTAATGTTAGACAAGAAAGTTAGAGGGCTGCGTTTGGTCGCTTTGTTTGCAACAAGAAAAGACAATGTTTCTTGTCAGACGTTGGATATCCATGCATGCACGCACATACACACACGAACATGACGTCTTTCCTCCGCACTCAACTGCATCCACTCCATACACATAAGGCGCAAACAAAGGTCAATTTCGATTCATCCCCTCCTTAATCTTTTAAAATCCCATGGGGGTTCTTTACTCTGGCATCAATCAAA
>JADBJO010013787.1:20000-27500 GCA_016801955.1 Conus betulinus
TATCCTTTTTTTTTATTCATTTCCTATATGTTTAATTGTTTGCTTAATTTCATTTATTAACTCATTAATTTCGGCAACTTCTTATCTATTTGCTTAATTTTTTGTATTTCTATTTTGATTGATTTGTTTTGTGTATTTATTCATTTGCTTATCAGTTGACTTAAGCTAGAGCAGACTTTTTTTTTTCGGTGTTCACGTTTTTAATCAAACAATATAGATATAGAAATGCGCATAAAGGGGACAGTGCGCCAAGTCATATGTGCATTAGCATCATTTCTGTAAGTTCTATAAACAGTTAATGGCATATGTCCAAAACAGCAAATAAGTTTAGACGACGAAAGAAAAGACAGTGGGAAAGAAAGAAAAAAAAAGTGACATCATCTTTTGCGAGATTTAACACCTTATTGCTACTCCTCTCCTTCCTCACTCTCTCCATTTCAGAGGGGGTTGTGAAAGAAAGAAGACTGGGCATATGGAAATGTATATTAGATCAAGATCTTAAAGAAGTCACTGAAAGAATCATTGGCCTATAGTTGTTCCATGCAGCACGAAAATGGTTTCGATTGTTGTTGACTTTAGCATTAAACAATTCGTTTTTATATCTGTTTTTCTCTACTGGCTCTGAAAAACTGAAGCTTCTGGTCTACGTGTTTTGGTAAACGTGTCTTTCCAAAACAAATTAATACTTGTGTATCCAGAACCATACCCTGGTCCATAATTTTCGATTTTATCACTGAAAGGGTATATTTTTAAGACGATGTTCTTCCATTTATGACTTGTGGTTTTAAGTTTCTTTATCCACAGAAGTTTCAAAGCATTAATGTATTTTTTTATATCAGGTATGTTTAAACCACCTTGCTTTGCCGTCTTCACTGCTGCTTTCTGCTTATTCTATCTTGTTTGCCATTCCAAACGAAGCTGAAACACGTCTTTTGACGTTTTTGAATTAAAAGATCAGGAGGCTAGGTAGCAAAATCCGGAGGTGTATAAGTTTTGATAGAATAAGGGACTTGAGAACAGCAACTCTTCCGACTGGCGTTATACTTCTCTGAGACCAAATTGTGAATAATGTTTTAACTTCCGAAAATTTGTCATTATAATTTAAGTTTTCACATTCTTTTAGGTCTTGAGTAAACCAAACATCCAGTATTTGGAATTTAGAAGGATTCCATATCATTTTCAGATGAGGACAATATCTTTATTTTTCGAGTTTTTAATAATACCCTACCCGTACTGATTGCATTTTTTCGTTATTCAAGAGTAGACCTGAAATTCTGCCAAACGTGGTAAGGGCACTTATAGATCGTTCAAATGAAGTTTTGACACCAATGTTTACTAGGTGATTGTCAACAGCGAACTGAACTATTTTGTGTTCTCTATATCGTTTATGTTTATACCTTTTATGTTCTTGTCTTCCTTTATCATTAAGGTCGAGTAGACTTATTTTGCTACGGTTTTCAGTAGATTTGTAACTAGCCCATGGATAAATTGTTTGTCTGCGGTTTTCTTTTCTCAATGGTTAAAGTAAACTTTAAGAGGGTGATAAACATAGGGGGCGACACCCATTGTACGTATAAGCGGCAAACAACACGAAATGTTTATAAACTTTCAGCTGATATCATTTCTCTTAAATCATGGGCCTGTGGCATGTAACAGGATTCTTTTCCATTCCCTCCCTGTATTTTCCTGTCCAGCCCACAAGATCGACTGGTTTCTTGGCATGGCACTTTGGAGGTAACCCCCCTTCCCTGTGTGTGTGTGTGTGTGTGTGTGTGTGTGTGTGTGTGTGTGTGTGTGTGTGTGTGTGTGTGCTGTGTAGCCCTCCATGTATATAAACTGTTTTGCTAAAATGGAGTAGGCTGTCACCATTTCGTCACAATGATATCATTATGAACCATGCATGTTGTTTCAGTTTATGCAGAGAAAGAAAGAAAAGGGAGAGTGAAGTTGTATTGCATATCTGGAAAGTCTGAAGAAATAAACAAATATGGACGTCTAACTGGTATTGCATCGGTGTCAGAAATCTACACATGTGGGCCGACAACCGTGTAAAATTGAGGAAGGTACTTTCGGTGTTACCTCCCTTGGTCCTGGGATATTTGGGGGTAGGAATGTCTTTCCACTGACTGTGATTCTTGAACCGTGGCTCAGTGATGGCAACAGTAGCTTATTATACTCCATTTTGACATTCACTGCAGTTGGTCGTTTATTAAACCGGCTAGTGTGGTGTGATTACAGAGACCAGCCACCTACAACTTTGTGGTATTCTCACCACCATGAAAATCATAGTCCAGTCCAATGAATCGTATGTCAACTGTGGGAGAAGTATAATAACATAGTCATTATCATCATTTACCTTTCAAACTATAGAAAATTACGAACAAATACGGTAAATCAGTTTCCCATGATGAAATAATAACACACACCTGTTAACTCCAAATGAATGCTGCTCATGACACTAACTCGCCTAGCAGAACTGCCAGTTCAGAGCACACAGAACAAGGAAGGAGACGGGAGATGTCTCGTTGTTTGTTCTGCGTGTTCTGTGTAGTCATTCCTGCAAGGCGAATTTGGTGTCGTGAGTAGCATTTGTTTGGAGGTATGAGTGTGTTATTATTTCAATATGGGAGTAGGGTTTACCTTACGTCCTTGCTGTTTACGATTCCCTGCTCCATTTAAGCTTTTCTTAACCCTGCCTCAGTTTCAGATTTCCTTTGAAATTGTATAAAAGCTAAGACAGCAATAAAATCACCAAGTAGCCAAATGAAGAGAAAAAAAGGCACATTCTGACAATAGGATATTTCCAGGCAGGCCAAAATAATATTCAAAATAAGGGAAACTAAGGACGAAAAACGGTCACTTGTCTTTTCGATCTGGGCACAAAGACCTTAGTGAGACTGAAAACCTGCAACTACTGAATGAAACTTAAGAGGAAAGAAACTGGAGGAACTATGCAGCTAAATTAATACTACAGCCCTATAAAAGTTAATTTATAAGAATTATAGATTTATTGAATGTTACTTGATGCTGAAAAGCTATAGATTTCCTTGAATTTTCAAACTTACAGCAAACTATTTATGTATTGCTCGAAAAATCAAAATTCTCTTACCGTGTCAGCAGAAACAGCTGCGACCGTCTGTCATCCGCACAAGTGACTTTCTGCTTCAACAATGACTAAGCAATTGCTGCTAGCGTTAGGTCGTTCACGTGACAGCAGCGGGGCCTGTTTTAAAGCACGTGTGAAAAAATTCGTGTATCTGTGTACACGCGCGCGCGCGCAGGGGCACACATACATGCAAGCACGCACGCTTCTGATATCTGATATTCTGATATAAAAAAAAGGGTAAATATTAATATCATCACAAATTTAGCAAAATCACACGTATACGAAAGATATTAAAATCATTTTCAGGTGTTTACTGATGGTTCCTTTTTAGATGATGGAACTGTGGTGCAGCATTTGTTATTCCTTCCCTTAAAACTCAAAGATCGTTCTTTTTGGGTAGCAATTTATCTATATTCACAGCCGAATTAGTAGCTATAATGATGGCAATGGAATTTCTAACAGATCGTCCCATTAACATCACTCAGATAGTTTTCTTTGTAGATTCAAAATCAGTCCTACTTGCCCTTGACTCCTCTAATATATCGACACGACCCGACCTTGTGTTTGAAATTAAATATCTTTTATACTGTCTGGTGTCTAAAGGCATCATTATAGAATTTTGCTGGATTCCTTCGCATACTGGTATACTTAGAAATGAATTGGCTGATAGGGCTGCAAAAAAAGGGTGCTAAAAAAGCAGAGTCATTTTCTGAGTTGAAAATAAAACCGTCAGTAGTAGAATGTTATCGTACCCTTGAATCGACTGTTGTGGTAAAGAGATAACACTGAACCACGTTTTGTTCAATTGTCACAAGTTGACTACATTCTTACCAACGTCATTACGATCCAATACTTTTTTCTGAAAAAAACTTGCAAGAACTACTTTCGAATCATTCTCTGCTGATCGAAATTGCTGAATACTTAATACATAGTCCGATTGGGGTTTTTATTTAGATAGTTTTGAGCTAACTCATTTTGTTTAAGATAGTGAAGGATTTGTGTTTTCTTGCTATATGTTAGTTTTTTTTTTCCCGCTAATTGTTGTATTTAAGATTATTGATATGTTTATTGTTCAGTTTAGACACATTATACAAATACATACATGTACACACTCACATACAAGGGCCTAAATTCATGCTTACACACACACACGGTCTTATTCATCTAATCATTCATTCAGTCAGACACTCTCTACATTCATTCACGTCTAATATCACTCAAAGTGAACAGACGTTAAACAGAAGTACGAACGAACGTATGTAGGCACAGAGAGAGAGAGAGAGAGAGAGAGAGAGAGAGAGAGAGAGAGAGAGAGAGAGAGAGAGAGAGAGAGAGAGAGAGAGAGGATATTGGCTTAAAGTCGTGGACTGATCAATAATGCTGTGCGAGTATTATGAATTTAAAATGCATGATGGCTTAAATACCCAGTCGATTTTAGGGATTTATTATGTGAGCACTATCGCCACTTATTTCATTGTCATCCACTTATTTCCTTCAAACATATTCAAGAGCGCCAAGAAACTGCATGTTATTGCGGGGTCAATCATGTCGAGATTGTCCTAGAAACAATAACTTGGCGCGCGCTAGCCCTTTGGGGTTTCGAAACCTCGACATGACATCGTTGAATGTAATAATACTTACTTTTGCTTGTGCGATCAAAGAAATCGTCAGGAAGCTGACTGACGCAGTTGTTTGACATTACGATATAGGGGAGCATTTTATTCCCAGCACAGCCAAAGCTTTTCATAAATTGATTTGTGGCTGCAAATGACATTTATTCATATTTTTCTTTAAGATCTGTTAATAGGTGCGTGCGCGCGCGCGCGCGCGTGTGTGTGTGTGTGTGTGTGTGTGTGTGTGTGTGTGTGTGTGTGTGTGTGTGTGTGTGTGTGTGTGTGTGTGTGTGTGAACAAACAAAGATAGAAGGCTGTGTTTCATTGCCTTGTTAACATGAAGGACTTTTAGTCATGCTTTCCCCATTTGTTGCTCAGTGTGTATGGCACAGAGTTTGTTTCTTGGTTTTAAGGTACTCTAATCCTTTCGCATAAATAAGCTTGCATAAATGAAAATATCTAGTCTTCTTTATCAGTATTGTGAGGATCAGGCTTTTTTTTTAACGTTTTGTTGTTGCCGCCTGCCCCCAAGTGTGTGTGTGTGTGTGTGTGTGTGTGTGTGTGTGTGTGTGTGTGTGTGTGTGTGTGTGTGTGTGTGTGTGTGTGTACGTGTGTGTGACTGCGTGCGAGCCTGCGTGCGTGTGTGTGTAAGCGTGTGTATGCGTATGTGTGCGTGTGTGTGTATGTGAGTGTGTGTGTGTGTGTGTGTGTGTGTGTGTGTGTGTGTGTGTGTGTGTGTGTGTGTGTGTGTGTGTGTGTGTGTGTGTGCGCGTGAGCATCTACCTCAAGAAAAGCAAGATAGAAGAGCTATTGAAAACGAAACGAGAAACTTTGAACCACATGACAATGACAGCAACACGTTATATATTGATAAAAATCTAACAATGGAGGAGCTTCTGTATTCACTTTGTCGTCTAAAATGAGGTAAAACTGCCACAGGATTTGATCCCATTTCTTACATGATGATAAAGCATTTTCCACAACGCTTTTGAAAAAAATATTAGAATTCTTCCAATTACGCTGGAATTCTGGTAAGTGCCAATGGCTTGGAAGAAAGCAACAGTATACCTATCCATAAACAAGGACAATCAAAAACAAAATCTTCTTTTTTGACCTATTCATTTGACTTCTCACATCAGAAAACTTTTGAGAGGATAATGAAATTCAGATTAGAACATTTTCTTGAAAGAATGGAATTTTGTCAATATTTCAAGCTGGTTTCAGAAAAGGAAGAGGTGTCACTGATCATGTGAGTCTTTTAGCTTTCACTCGTCTTAAAAGCTTTGGCTAAGCGACACTCCACTTTAGCCCACGTGTTTTTAATATTCATAGAGCGCACGATTCCGTTTGGCATTCCAAATCATTTTCCAAGGCTCATGAAATTGGGATTAAGGTCGTTTACACATGTTTTTACAATCATTTTTACCGAGAGAGAACTCTACAAGTAAAACTTAATGGTGTGCTGTCAAGTACAAGATATATTGAAAATGTGTGTCCCTCAAGGAAGTGTAATTTCTCCAATCCTCTTCTCATTGATCCTTTATGATTTTAACCAGATTGACACGAAAGGGACAACTTCGGCTGCTTATACAGATGATATTTCAATGTAGAAAATGTAAATTGTAATTTTACCAAAACCAAAATCAAGCGTAATAAAATTGTTGGACAGTTTCAATTTGCAGCCAGTGAACCTGTTAATTATTTGAAATCAAACGGTTTTTAACTAATCAACTAACAAATCGGTTTTTATTATATTTACAAAGAAAAATATTGATTTTGAAGGTAGGGACGCTGTAAATGTAATAATAGGTGATTCTTTCATTTTCCCATGGAAGCATGTAAATTTTCTAGGCGTTATTTTTCATATGAATTGTTTTGGTGTAAACATATAAATTATCTCGTGGAAAAGGCAAAACAGAAAATTGCGTTACTGCGAGTCTTAACTGGAATCCCTCTAGTGAATTTTGGATCTAATCCTTAGGGAAAGTTCGTTTAAAAAAAAAAAAAAAAAAAAAGAAGTAATAATTCCATGTTGCCTTAGGGACAGTTCGTTCGATTGTAAGTTATGGTCAAGAAGTATTTTTCACTGCACCAAAGCCAGATTTACGTAACTTAACTAGCACTGATTCCTTAGCACTTAAGAGCACTTTGGGGCTTCCACGATGGGCATCAATTGATATGACTTACAGAGAGGCAGGAGTGTTTGTCTTTAAATGAATGCCTTTTTGCCTTTGAATGTTTGTAGCTACTCAGCACGAGCAAGGACAGTCCCTAACTCAGTTACTTCTGAACTTGATGAAAACACCTACGTTTCTAGAGAGATACGAAGTAAAGAAGCATATACTTTGTTGTCTGATTATGTGTCTCCTCTTTTACATGCATCCGACTTTTCTTTTGACAACATTGTTAAAATGACAAAATACCCTTTCCTCCTTTGTTGATGAAGCAAGCAGATATTTTTCTAATCCTATGGTAATATTACTAAAACTGAGAATCCGCTTTTGCTTGCTTCTTTTGTTAAAGAATTGATTTACACTGAATATGAATCTTATCTGCATATTTTCACTGATGGTTCAGTTTCGTGTACTTCTGAGGTTGGTGCTGCTTTCGTGATACCTTCCCTTAACATTGAAAAAAAGATTTCATATTACCAAGGTTGTTCTATTTTCACTGCTGAGTTATTTGCTCTCATGAAAGCTATTAATTTCATTCTTAATATGCAAGTTTTACCAGAAAGAATACTGATTTTTGTCAGATTCAAGTCTGCTTTAATGGCTTTAC
>JADBJO010013787.1:30000-45000 GCA_016801955.1 Conus betulinus
AAGACTGGGCAATTGAGAACAAAGACAAGATAGCCTAGATCGCGAGTTGGACCAACTAGATTTTCGACTTCAAAAAGTTCGTCAAGTAAGATCGGCCTTGTCTGACATTGTTGTCGCCTTATAGTGTTGCCTGGTATGAACATTAGCATGCAGCTTCTGGGTAAATACATATGAGGTGATCAGAAATGACTTAGTTACATGGGTGAAAAAAGATGTGTTCAAAGCGGACTTCGCTGTTGGAATTGTGCGGTGCATCACTGGCGTTCCACGTAAAGTGGGTCACACTACGCTAAGCGTTGGCCTGCTTGTGCTTGTCTCTGCTCTCTGTGATGTCAACTTGAAGTCCTGCCTGCGTCAGAGTTTACTCAGTGGTGATGTACAGTTGATTAAACCTAGGACCGGCCCTCAGCGAACAGATAGTAGTACTCACAATTAAGCAATGCAGACCAAAACACAGTACACAGCACCGCCTCACTTTCAAACAACACCGTAACCAGTGTTTTCCTGTCAACGCAACAACAACGGAGCGATCAGAGATGGCTCCTACGATCGGACAGCGACCAATAGAGAACAAGTCAAAACAAACAGGGGACGAAACTGATGACTGCTGTGATTGCATGGAGAAGGATCATAAACCATAGCAGACACAGTAACATACATGACTTTAAGCCATTGAGCGACTGACATATGACCGTATAGGGAACAGGGTACAGACAAACCAACTGACTGACAGGATTACTGGAGTGAACAAAGAACTGAGAACAGTGAAGACTGGACGCTGATAAGTTTGACCTTTTCCTGTAGAGACAATCTGCGTATGTTTGGCCTCTCTCACCATGAGAGTCACGAAATCTCCGATGTTGTGCCAATGCAGTTGTTGATATTTTCAATCGCTTTGATAATCTACAAGACTGTCTCATGTGCCATGCACTTTATGATATGTGAAATAGCTTTGATGTGGTAACGCAGCTGTTGATGTGTTAAATAGCGTTGGCAGTCCTAAAGCATAGTTTCGTGTGCCCAGTGCAGTTGCTGATGTTGTAACAGCATTGACAGCCATAAAACATGATATCATGTACCAATGCAGTTGCTGATGCTTTAAATAGAATTAGCAGCTGATGTTTTAAAAAAGGATTAGCAGTCTTCAAACGTGTTTTCTTGAAGTGATAGTAGCATGTAGTGTTTTCGAGCTAGGCATTACTGGAAAAAATAAGAACTCTGTTGCATGTGTTGTCGGATGACAGATTTATTGTAAAGTCTAATGCAATATTCGTTACAGATCCATGTAATGTTAGACAAGAAAGTTAGAGGGCTGCGTTTTGGTCGCTTTGTTTGCAAGAAGGCCACAAACTCGGAGTCGAAATCTTGAGAAGCTGTCTCTATGCCACTTATTAGTAACACATGACAAATATTTTTCAGACTCAAAGACATTTTTTAAAGAATGAAACCATCTATATTTATCATTATCCTCCAACTCAGAATGCCAGTTCTGATTAAAGCAGGAAATAAGCGTATCTTTCAACTCTCGAATAAAAGCATTTCACACCCAACACCTTGACACAGCCAAACTATGCCATACCCATTTTCCATCAAAACTTTTTGTACTTTTGATGCCCAATTAAAGTGACCAGATTCATGCTGCCTTAACAGCATTTCATAAGCCTGTCTACATATTCTTGACATGGGCAGTGACACGAGTTTTAACCAATACTTGATACACTTTATTGATGGTTCTAAGATACAGTGGGTATCTTCTGGTTTCCCCAAACATCAGATTGTTTGAAGCATGCAGGGGGACATTTAGGAATCTTTTTATAGCAAAGGTGTGTACAGTTTCGATTTGTCTACAATCATTTTCTAGACCCCAGACTTCAGCTGCATATGTTAAGATATGTCCCCCTTTCCTAAAAATCATTACGTTTAACAGTTCATGTTAACAGTTAAAGCCAAACGGTCAGCTTCTCTTTTTAAACAAACAGTTCAGTTGATTCTGAAGTCCAATGGCAGTATCAGACAACAGAACAACATCATCCGCAAATAACAATAGAAATATTTCAGTAGCACTAGGGATTAACTGAATACCATGTTTTCCGCATTTTGACAAATCAGTAGCCAGTTCATTTATAAAGAAGAAAATAATTGGGGACTCAGCAGACAGCCTGTTTCACACCTCTAGGACATTCAAAGCAAGCAGAATAATTACACTTGCCACGCACACATGCCAAAACATTATCGTATATGCTTCTAAGGGCATTATACAGTTTACCTTTTACACCACTTTTCCTCATAATCGCCCAAAGCACATTTCTGTTTACTGAATCAAATGCCTTTCTAAAATCGACAAAAGCAACATATAGTTTAGATTTTTTTCTGCAAAAACTTTTCAACAATTGCATACAAAGTGAAAATATGATCGACAGTACTGTACCCTGCTCTAAAACCTGCTTGCTCTTCATGATCTTGCTTTCTTGATCTGCCCATTTTGTTATTCTTTTATTTAGTATCTGTGTATAAACTTTACTAACAACACTTGTTAGGGCAATACCACGATAATTGTCTGGCTGGTTTACGTCTCCCTTCTTATGCAAAGGTACAATAATAGATTTAGACCATTCAATAGGAAAGACTCCCATATCAAACAGTTTATTAAAGTAAACAACGAGGAAATCAACAACTGAGACACCAGCATGTTTTAACATTTCACTAACGATTTTGTCTGGCCCTGCGCTTTTCCCGGCTTTGAGTTTACCTATAACTGGCGACAACCTCCTGCCTGGAAATAGGGCTATTAAACATTATGTCTGATGTGTTATCATTAGTGTCTCCGTGACATCAATTTCCCCAGTTTGTTCCTCGTAATTTGTTTCATTGAATACACTAAAGAAGTGTTCATACCATTGTTCTGAAGTAATTGTGTTATAAATAGCCGATTTTCTGTTCACTGATCGAATTGTTTGCCAACACAGCTTAGGATCGTTAATGGACTGCTGCAATTTTTCTAATCTCGCTTGGTCAAAATCATTTTTCTTTTTGCTAAGTAAATATTTATATTCTTTCCTTTCTTTAACATACGCTTTCTTTCTTTTCATGGTTATATTTCTTTAACTTATTTTAAGCGTTTAAATGTCCTTAAATATTGTCTTACCTTTTTCTTTTTCCTCTCACATTCGTCATCAAACCAGCTGCTTTTCTTTTTGCCTGTTCCTACTTTTCTGATCATGCACGCAGCAGCGCTGCACAGTGAATTTGTAAATGTTACAATTGAACTGTTAGTGTCTGGTATCGAGTTCCGTATAAGCATTCTGTAGGCATTGTTTGAAGTGTACAGACTGTTGTTCTTCTTCGTACTGAAATGCATAGTATTCAGTCCATATGATGCGATTTTCAGTACTACCATTTTCAACATCACAATCTCTATTGCTATCACGTTCTGTACAAACATTCTTCCATTTGAATTCCACAGGTAAATGCCATGAGTCAATTTTATCGCTGACGTATAAATCACAAGACTGTGTTAAAAACATATCTTCTGAGATGACTGCATAATCTATCACACTGCAGCCATGCGGCGAAACATATGTGAACTCACCATTAGAGTCACTAGGACATAAACCATTGGCTATGAGGCAATTTAACTGGAAAGACATATTTAATAAGGATTTGCCAAAATTATTGCTACAAACATCTTTTGAGTTCCTCTTCAACCCCCCAATCACAATGTTTTCATCCATAATATCGTAATCAGAATTGGGGGAATAATTCAACATTGATTTGAGTCTAGCTTGATCACAAGCTGTTCTGGCATTAAGGTCACCAATTATCATAACATGAAAATCATGATTTTCTGTAATATGTAGAATATTTTCCTCCAAAATAACAATACCGTCTTTAATTTCCATTTGGTCATACAACGTACCATTTTCTGGAAACAACGTAACAACCAAGTCAAAGAATATCTTTATCCTGGTTGAACACAGATTTGTCAACTCTAACAGCAACAGTATTATAACAGTTTACCTCGACCCTCGACACAAATCTATCTAATGACTTTCTTATTAGGAGCAAAAAAACCGCCTGAATTTCGACCATGTCGAGATAGTTTTCTGGCTGGGGCAACAAACTTGACATGATCATGAAAAACACCATCAAAGTCAAAGGTATTATCCACAAAAGTTTCAGTTAGACAAACAATATCAAAAGGAGAAACATAATTCATGAATGACATATCACTTAACTTAGAGTACAGGTTTTCTACATTATATACAAGGAAAGTCGGTTCATCAAGATGACCCTGCCTGTCCTATGGGTTAGTCCGTGTTGATCGCGGGGGCTGGTGGGGTTGTTGCCGGGACACTTGTTGACAGGGGAAGACTGGTTGGAGAGAGAGAGAGAGAGAGAGAGAGAGAGAGAGAGAGAGAGAGAGAGAGAGAGAGAGAGAGAGAGAGAGAGAGAGAGAGAGAAGGAAGGAGGGAGGGAGAGCAGGTTGACTCCAAAATAAAAAGAATTACGGAAAGGGTTTACTCACACACACACACACACACACACACACACACACACACACACACACACACACACACACACACAGAAGTGGCACAATGAGACATCTCTCTCAGACTGATGCGTTTCATCTCGTTCTCTTCGAGTATTCCTGGATTCGCCAGTTTCCCGGATTAATGTCAGCAGACAGACCATAGAACTGAAGGGTACTTCTGTGTTCTCTGCACACCTGAGCAAACTGGGCACGGTCAGTGTCAGATAACTTATTACAAGAGACTTTCAGTTTGACCAACGGCGTGTTCAGCTTTATCACTTGACTTAGAGGGGGCATGTGATGGCAAACAAAATAACATTCAACAGTCAGAGAAGGACACGCTGATGTCAGATTGCTCCAAGCAGCTGATGACAACTGGGGAAAGCCTCCGGCTGACTTTTTTCTCCCGTCCACGTGTTGGAGGACAAGACTGCGCAATGGGCTCCGCCTGCCCAAGGAATCAGACAGTTCAAGCAGCAGTTCTTCACTGGCGTTACGGAGGCTTAATGTAAGTTTCCTCAGAGCATGAAAGTTTGAAATTAGAGCTGCTGTGGGGGTAGGGGACAGACCACATAGTTCTGCCAGCTTTTGTTCTGGCCATTGTTCTGGCAATACCAGCTCTGTGTGCATGGAACAAACTCTGACCGACTTGGGATTGCAGTACAGTTTCCTTGTAAGTGCAAAAAGAAATCAAAAGGACAGGGAAATTCAAAACTAATGCTTGTGGATGAACTGAATGTGTCCATCATATCTATCACATCGTGTACTGGCTCGTAAAGGGAGTGACTTGGAAAATGAATGAGGTCCCCTGGGCTGGGGATGCAAAAACCTTGCATTATCAGTTTCATTTTGATTTGTCTGTGCGTGAACTTTGATAACATGTCACAAACTTCCTGTGATATTGTCTTACATGGAAAAACAATGGTGGTACGCTGGAAATATGCTCCATATTTTTCAACCAAACTGCTAGCCTTTGGACCCAGAAAGCTGACGCCCACCCATTCATCAGTAAGCCCCTGCAGCTGAATGCAGACGTCAGTCCACACAGAAGGGCACTGCATGAAGGAAGACAGCCTTGAACAGGTGCGCGCCAGGCGACCTCGGTCACGGATTGGGAGCATCTTGAACAGGAGCACCAACACCACGTCTGGAAAGCCGGCAAGGCTGGGCTGCCTATGGTGGTCATCTCCCTTGGCAGCAGCAGCTGGGTTTCTCTTGCTGGGTGGAGGTGGATCCTGCGGGAGAGTGGAGCTTTTCAGGTCAGCCGTAAAGTTCATTCTGCTCTGTGACCTGAAAAACAGACACGACTGATTGTGCAAGGCATACCGTATGATGTTTATTGAGAATACACGACCAGGACAATGAGGGTACAGAAGCCCAATACAGTATACACACAGGTCTGCCATGATCTTGGTGCAGTCACCATGTCGTTAAGGGCCTCTGACCAACAGGACGTTACACTCACCTCTACACTACCTTGGTGAAGGGAAGAAATGGAAAAATGAAAGCTAGATGCTTCTCTGCTGGCCAAATAAGGGATGATGAACTATGTATATATGACAGTACGGAAACATCATTCTGTTATCAAAAGAATTGGAATAAACCAACAGGGATAGGAATATCCGATGGCACTTTTTCACAATCCTCTCTAGTTCTTTATCTAATAGTAGATGCACTAAGAACCAGAGGTCGTTAATGTCTCAGAGAAGACACTCCCTTTGTTCCACCACTGCTCTCCTATTATTTCTGGTGCTGTTGTGTTCACTTGTGAGAACCTTTCTGTTTGTTTTTTATTGGAAAGGAGGGTGCACTTGTGCGTGCGTACGTATGTGCGTGTATGTGTGTGCGAGTGCATGCGCGCACGTGTGTCTCTGTGTGCGCATGTGTGTGTGTGTGTGTGTGTGTGTGTGTGTGTGTGTGTGTGTGTGTGTGTGTGTGTTGTTGTTGTTGTTGTTGTTGTTATCTACAGAGAGAGAGAGAGAGAGAGAGAGAGAGAGAGAGAGGGGGGGGGGGGGACGCCGACGAAATAGAATCATTGAAATGAACTTCTCTCTCCTTTCATATATACACCCACCCCATCCTCCACCCCATTTTTTTCCTTTTTCTTCTAGTTTAGCAGCCGTCATGGGATTTACAGTTGGGTTTTGTTCTCGTTTGTTGTTTCTGATTGTTTTCGGCTAACTTCTACCCCCAGACATTAATGACCCAGGTACGAGCGAGCTCCGTTTTCTGTCTCTTCTTCCTTGCCCTCTCAAAGCCATTTGTCCAGCCTCGCTTATCTCCCCTAATACACAACCACAGCCAGGGTCAGGGTTGTCTTGTCGCACTCGATGTATACACCCCAAGGCAATCAGCAGTACCCCGCTTCTAGTTGTGATGGTTCACCTGGCACATTTTAAACAACTTTTTTTTTATTGTAGTACAAAACACTACATTCGGCAGTGGAGACGCTGCCTGCAATGAACAATGTCAGGAAATGTCAATTCATTTAATAAAACCTCCTTCGTAGCCTGTGAATTTTTTTTTCACTTACAGTACGAAGGCACGGCTGTTCCCTAGTTGTGATGGTCTCGAGACAGCCTATTGATCGACAGCCTACTGTACATTTTACAACTGCCTGCTGTGAGAAAGTTTGTATAACAACGTGCGCATGTAATGCCATCTTAATAAGCAAGACAGTTCAGCAATAGGTCGTCTGATGGTGGTGATGCCCACCAACTGAGTGGACGATGACTGTGCACTCAGTGTTAGACGAAAGATGCCTTCTGCATTCTCTCAGTTTAATGTTCCGTGCATGCCATTGTTCTTGGTAAAAATGACTATGAAGTTCTTTTAAGGACTATGGCCACAGTCTTCACACACACACACACACACACACACACACACACACACACACACACACACACACACACTCACACAGTATAACAAAAGAACCGTTTCAGACACAAGAATTCTCTTTGTTGCTCTTGACGGAGCAATAGGCGATCAGCTTGCACAATAATGAGTGCCCATAACTTCCTATATATTTACCCAGGTCTGATACGAGAAACAAGAATCGATCTGTACATGAGGAAGGGATCATGTAAAATTATGACAATAAGAATATTCATTACACGAAGCGAATTACCTGAATGGGCACACGCATGCGCACTTCTTCTTTTCCTTTATTTGTTTATTCATTTCCTATATGTTTAATTGTTTGCTTAATTTCATTTATTAACTCATTAATTTCAGCAACTTCTTATCTATTTGCTTATTTTTTGAATTTCTATTTTGATTGATTTGTTTATGTATTTATTCATTTGCTTATCAGTTGACTTAAGGTAGAGTAGACTTTTTTTTTTCGGTGTTCACGTTTTTAATCAAACAATATAGAAATTAGAAATGCGCATAAAGGGGACAAGGCGCCAAGTCATATGTGCATTAGCATCATTTCTGTAAGTTCTATAAACAGTTAATGGCATATGTCCAAAACAGCAAATAAGTTTAGACGACGAAAGAAAAGACAGTGGGAAAGAAAAAAAAAAAGAAAAAAAAAAAGAGTGACATCATCATCTTTTGCGAAATTTAACACCTTATTGCTACTCCTCTCCTTCCTCACTCTCTCCATTTCAGAGGGGGTTGTGAAAGAAAGAAGACTGGGCATATGGAAATGTATATTAGATCAAGATCTTAAAGAAGTCACTGAAAGAATCATTGGCCTATAGTTGTTCCATGCAGCACGAAAATGGTTTCGATTGTTGTTGACTTTAGCATTAAAAACATTTCGTTTTTATATCTATTTCTCTACTGGCTCTGAAAAACTGAAGCTTCTGGTCTACGTGTTTTGGTAAACGTGTCTTTCCAAAACAAATTAATACTTGTGTATCCAGAACCATACCTTAGTCCATAATTTTCGATTTTATCACTGAAAGGGTATATTTTTAAGACGATGTTCTTCCATTTATGACTTGTGGTTTTAAGTTTCTTAATCCACAGAAGTTTCAAAGCATTAATGTATTTTTTTTATATCAGGTATGTTTAAACCACCTTGCTTTGCCGTCTTCACTGCTGTTTTTCCTGCTTATTCTATCTTGTTTGCCATTCCAAACGAAGCTGAAACACGTCTTTTGACGTTTTTGAATTAAAAGATCAGGAGGGCTAGGTAGCAAAATCCGGAGGTGTATAAGTTTTGATAGAATAAGGGACTTGAAAACAGCAACTCTTCCGACTGGCGTTATACTTCTCTGAGACCAAATTTTGAATAATGTTTTAACTTCCGAAAATTTGTCATTATAATTTAAGTTTTCACATTCTTTTAGGTCTTGAGTGAACCAAACATCCAGTATTTGGAATTTAGAAGGATTCCATATCATTTTCAGATGAGGACAATATCTTTATTTTTCGAGTTTTTATAATACCCTACCCGTACTGATTGCATTTTTTCATTATTCAAGAGTAGACCTGAAATTCTGCCAAACGTGGTAAGGGCATTTATAGATCGTTCAAATGAAGTTTTGACACCCAATGTTTACTAGGTGATTGTCAACAGCGAACTGAACTATTTTGTGTTCTATATCGTTTATGTTTATACCTTTTATGTTCTTGTCTTCCTTTATCATTAAGCTCGAGTAGAGACTTTTTGCTACGGTTTTCAGTAGATTTGTAACTAGCCCATGGGATAAATTGTTTGTCTGCAGTTTTCTTTTCCCAATGGTTAAAGTAAACTTTAAGAGGGTGATAAACATAGGGGGCTACACCCATTGTACGTATAAGCGGCAAACAACACGAAATGATTATAAACTTTCAGCTGATGTCATTTCTCTTAAATCATGGGCCTGTGGCATGTAACAGGATTCTTTTCCATTCCCTCCCTGTATTTTTCCTGTCCAGCCCACAAGATCGACTGGTTTCTTGGCATGGCACTTTGGAGGTAACCCCCTTCCCTGTGTGTGTGTGTGTGTGTGTGTGTGTGTGTGTGTGTGTGTGTGTGTGTGTGTGTGTGTGTGTGTGTGTGTGCTGTGTAGCCCTCCATGTATATAAAACTGTTTTGCTAAAATGGAGTAGGCTGTCACCATTTCGTCACAATGATATCATTTATGAACCATGCATGTTGTTTCAGTTTATGCAGAGAAAGAAAAAAGGGGAGTGAAGTTGTATTGCATATCTGGAAAGTCTGAAGAAATAAACAAATATGGACGTCTAACTGGTATTGCATCGGTGTCAGAAATCTACACATGTGGGCCGACAACCGTGTGTAAAATTGAGGAAGGTACTTTCGGTGTTACCTCCCTTGGTCCTGGGATATTTGGGGGTAGGAATGTCTTTCCACTGACTGTGATTCTTGAACCGTGGCTCAGTGATGGCAACAGTAGCTTATTATACTCCATTTTGACATTCACTGCAGTTGGTCGTTTATTAAACCGGCTAGTGTGGTGTGATTACAGAGACCAGCCACCTACAACTTTGTGGTATTCTCACCACCATGAAAATCATAGTCCAGTCCAATGAATCGTATGTCAACTGTGGGAGAGAAGTATAATAACATAGTCATTATCATCATTTACCTTTCAAACTATAGAAAATTACGAACAAATACGGTAAATCAGCTTCCCATGATGAAATAAAACACACCTGTTAACTCCAAATGAATGCTGCTCATGACACTAACTCGCCTAGCAGAACTGCCAGTTCAGAGCACACACAGAACAAGGAAGGAGACGGGAGATGTCTGGTTGTTTGTTCTGCGTGTTCTGTGTAGTCATTCCTGCAAGGCGAATTTGGTGTTGTGAGTAGCATTTGTTTGGAGGTATGAGTGTGTTATTATTTCAATATGGGAGTAGGGTTTACCTTACGTCCTTGCTGTTTACGATTCCCTGCTCCATTTAAGCTTTTCTTAACCCTGCCTCAGTTTCAGATTTTCCTTTGAAATTGTATAAAAGCTAAGACAGCAATAAAATCACCAAGTAGCCAAATGAAGAGAACAAAAGGCACATTCTGACAATAGGATATTTTCCAGGCAGGCCAAAATAATATTCAAAATAAGGGAAACTAAGGACGAAAAAACGGTCACTTGTCTTTTCGATCTGGGCACAAAGACCTTAGTGAGACTGAAAACCTGCAACTACTGAATGAAACTTAAGAGGAAAGAAACTGGAGGAACTATGCAGCTAAATTAATACTACAGCCTATAAAAGTTAATTTATAAGAATTATAGATTTATTGAATGTACTTGATGCTGAAAAGCTATAGATTTCCTTGAATTTTCAAACTTACAGCAAACTATTTATGTATTGCTCGAAAAATCAAAATTCTCTTACCGTGTCAGCAGAAACAGCTGCGACCGTCTGTCATCCGCACAAGTGACTTTCTGCTTCAACAATGACTAAGCAATTGCTGCTAGCGTTAGGTCGTTCACGTGACAGCAGCGGGGCCTGTTTTAAAGCACGTGGTGAAAAATTCGTGTATCTTGTGTACACGCGCGCGCGCGCAGGGGCACACACACATACATGCAAGCACGCACGCTTCTGATATCTGATATTCTGATATGATAAAAAAAAGGGTAAATATTAATATCATCACAAATTTAGCAAAATCACACGTATACGAAAGATATTAAAATCATTTTCAGGTGTTTACTGATGGTTTCTTTTTAGATGATGGAACTGTTGGTGCAGCATTTGTTATTCCTTCCCCTTAAAACTCAAAGATCGTTTCTTTTTGGGTAGCAATTTATCTATATTCACAGCCGAATTAGTAGCTATAATGATGGCAATGGAATTTCTAACAGATCGTCCCATTAACATCACTCAGATAGTTTCTTTGTAGATTCAAAATCAGTCCTACTTGCCCTTGACTCCTCTAATATATCGACACGACCCGACCTTGTGTTTTGAAATTAAATATCTTTTATACTGTCTGGTGTCTAAAGGCATCATTATAGAATTTTGCTGGATTCCTTCGCATACTGGTATACTTAGAAATGAATTGGCTGATAGGGCTGCAAAAAAGGGTGCTAAAAAAGCAGAGTCATTTTCTGAGTTGAAAATAAAACCGTCAGTAGTAGAATGTTATCGTACCCTTGAATCGACTGCACGGAAGAGAGCCCAAGCAAATGTTGATTCGTCCAACAAGATTTCATCCAACCAATGGGAAGCTTTTCCAATAGACCTTGTATTAAGAAAATGCCTGATCTTCCAGTTTATTATTCCAGACAAATATCTTCCCTTATAATTCCATTAAAGCTAAATGCTTTGAGAACAAAATTTAGTAAGAATACTAACTGTATTTGTGGTAAAGAGATAACACTGAACCACGTTTGTTCAATTGTCACAAGTTGACTACATTCTTACCAACGTCATTACGATCCAATACTTTTTTCTGAAAAAAAAACTTGCAAGAACTACTTTCGAATCATTCTCTGCTGATCGAAATTGCTGAATACTTAATACATAGTCCGATTGGGGTTTTTATTTAGATAGTTTTGAGCTAACTCATTTTGTTTAAGATAGTGAAGGATTTGTGTTTTCTTGCTATATGTTGGTTTTTCCCGCTAATTGTTGTATTTAAGATTATTGATATGTTTATTGTTCAGTTTAGACACATTATACAAATACATACATGTACACACTCACATACAAGGGCCTAAATTCATGCTTACACAACACACGGTCTTATTCATCTAATCATTCATTCAGTCAGACACTCTCTACATTCATTCACGTCTAATATCACTCAAAGTGAACAGACGTTAAACAGAAGTACGAACGAACGTATGTACGAGAGAGAGAGAGGAGAGAGAGAGGAGAGAGAGAGACGAGAGAGAGAGAGAGAGAGAGAGAGAGAGAGAGAGAGAGAGAGAGAGAGAGAGAGGAGGATATTGGAGAGAAAGTCGTGGACTGATCAATAATGCTGTGCGAGTATTATGAATTTAAAATGCATGATGGCTTAAATACCCAGTCGATTTTAGGGATTTATTATGTGAGCACTATCGCCACTTATTTCATTGTCATCCACTTATTTCCTTCAAACATATTCAAGAGCGCCAAGAAACTGCATGTTATTGCGGGGTCAATCATGTCGAGATTGTCCTAGAAACAATAACTTGGCGCGCTAGCCCTTTGTGGGTTTCGAAACCTCGACATGACATCGTTGAATGTAATAATACTTTTGCTTGTGCGATCATCAAGAAATCGTCAGGAAGCTGACTGACGCAGTTGTTTGACATTACGATATAGGGGAGCATTTTATTCCCAGCACAGCCAAAGCTTTTTCATAAATTGATTTGTGGCTGCAAATGACATTTATTCATATTTTTTCTTTAAGATCTGTTTAATAGGTGCGTGCGCGCGCGCGCGTGTGTATGTGTGTGTGTGTGTGTGTGTGTGTGTGTGTGTGTGTGTGTGTGTGTGTGTGTGTGTGTGTGTGTGTGTGTGTGAACAAACAAAGATAGAAGGCTGTGTTTCATTGCCTTGTTAACATGAAGGACTTTTAGTCATGCTTTTCCCCATTTGTTGCTCAGTGTGTATGGCACAGAGTTTGTTTCTTGGTTTTAAGGTACTCTAATCCTTTCGCATAATTAAGCTTGCATAAATGAAAATATCTAGTCTTCTTTATCAGTATTGTGAGGATCAGGCTTTTTTTTTTAACGTTTTGTTGTTGCCGCCTGCCCCCAAGTGTGTGTGTGTGTGTGTGTGTGTGTGTGTGTGTGTGTGTGTGTGTGTGTGTGTGTGTGTGTGTGTGTGTGTGTGTGTGTGTACGTGTGTGTGACTGCGTGCGAGCCTGCGTGCGTGTGTGTGTAAGCGTGTGTATGCGTGTGTGTGTGTGTGTATGTGTGGGTGTGTGTGTGTGTGTGTGTGTGTGTGTGTGTGTGTGTGTGTGTGTGTGTGTGTGTGTGTGTGGGGTGTGTGTGTGTGTGTGCGCGTGAGCATCTACCTCAAGAAAAGCAAGATAGAAGAGCTATTGAAAACGAAACGAGAAACTTTGAACCACATGACAATGACAGCAACACGTTATATATTGATAAAAATCTAACAATGGAGGAGCTTCTGTATTCACTTTGTCGTCTCTAAAATGAGGTAAAACTGCCACAGGATTTGATCCCATTTCTTACATGATGATAAAGCATTTTTCCACAACGCTTTTGAAAAAAATATTAGAATTCTTCCAATTACGCTGGAATTCTGGTAAGCTGCCAATGGCTTGGAAGAAAGCAACAGTATACCTATCCATAAACAAGGACAATCAAAAACAAAATCTTATTTTTGACCTATTCATTTGACTTCTCACATCAGAAAACTTTTGAGAGGATAATGAAATTCAGATTAGAACATTTTCTTGAAAGAATGGAATTTTGTCAATATTTCAAGCTGGTTTCAGAAAAGGAAGAGGTGTCACTGATCATGTGAGTCTTTTAGCTTCACTCGTCTTAAAAGCTTTGGCTAAGCGACACTCCACTTTAGCCACGTGTTTTTAATATTCATAGAGCGCACGATTCCGTTTGGCATTCCAAATCATTTTCCAAGGCTCATGAAATTGGGATTAAAGGTCGTTTACACATGTTTTACAATCATTTTTACCCGAGAGAACTCTACAAGTAAACTTAATGGTGTGCTGTCAAGTACAAGATATATTGAAATGTGTGTCCCTCAAGGAAGTGTAATTTCTCCAATCCTCTTCTCATTGATCCTTTATGATTTTAACCAGATTGACACGAAAGGGACAACTTCGGCTGCTTATACAGATGATATTTCAATGTAGAAAAATGTAAATTGTAATTTTACCAAAAACCAAAATCAAGCGTAATAAAATTGTTGGACAGTTTCAATTTGCAGCCAGTGAACCTGTTAATTATTTGAAATCAAACGGTTTTAACTAATCAACTAACAAATCGTTTTTATTATATTTACAAAGAAAAATATTGATTTTGAAGGTAGGGACGCTGTAAATGTAATAATAGGTGATTCTTTCATTTTCCCATGGAAGCATGTAATTTTCTAGGCGTTATTTTTCATATGAATTGTTTTGGTGTGCAAACATATATAATTATCTCGTGGAAAAGGCAAAACAGAAAATTGCGTTACTGCGAGTCTTAACTGGAATCCCTCTAGTGAATTTTGGATCTAATCCATGTTGCCTTAGGGACAGTTCGTTCGATTGTAAGTTATGGTCAAGAAGTATTTTTCACTGCACCAAAGCCAGATTTACGTAACTTAACTAGCACTGATTCCTTAGCACTTAAGAGCACTTTGGGGCTTCCACGATGGGCATCAATTGATATGACTTACAGAGAGGCAGGAGAGTTTTTGTCTTTAAATGAATGCCTTTGCCTTTGAATGTTTGTAGCTACTCAGCACGAGCAAGGACAGTCCCTAACTCAGTTACTTCTGAACTTGATGAAAACACCTACGTTTCTAGAGAGATACGAAGTAAAGAAGCATATACTTTGTTGTTGTCTGATTATGTGTCTCCTCTTTTACATGCATCCGACT